>JAAAKQ030227894.1:0-11335 GCA_010016005.3 Zanna intricata | reverse complement strand
GAAGTGTGGTTAATTGAAACCCAACCACCAAAGAACACCGGTATCCACGATCTAGTATTCAAATCCGTATAAAAAGTGAGGAATCCTTAGCGAAACACATGTACCATCGAATTAAGTGTTTAAAACCGATATACTTTTAATAGTCATTATGCGTTTATTTGCACGAGACATATCCTTTACACAATGTCCGTCTTTCTTTACTTCTATTCCCAGCCAAACTTTCTAGTTTCTATCATATTTCGGTTTAGGCATCTCAGTAATTTTTATTCTTTTCCGATCTCTCTTCAACTGATCCTTTCTTTTTTTATGATATGGCCCACCAGTTTGCTCTCTTATTCGTAATAGTTTTGATTAAGCTTCTATATTATCGTTCATTCTCTTATTATTTGTATGTTTTTCTCTTCGTTTAGCCGTTCAATCCTCATAAGTTTTCAGTAGAGCCACATTTCAATTGTTTTCAACCTATCTTTTTCCGGCGGTTTTGTTAGTATCCATGTTTTACATCTACATAGAAGTATTCTCAATCAAAACATTTTTCATGAGACCCTTGTTTTAGTGCTAACTGTAGTTAGTGACGACGGTCGGATTTTACTAAAGTAATATAATTTCACAGTTTATATAGACCAAATTTCGCTTGTACGGTTGGCTGACGGTGAAGCCGCAAGGCTTAACTGTTTTTTTCTGTTAACATTGTACATTAATTGTGACGTTTTATTTATTAGTTCTTCATTTTATCAGATATTAATCAGCTTATCGTCTTCTATTCTCAGTAATTTTGTTTTCCTAATATTTTTTTCCGTTTTATATCCTGTCGTAATTTCTTATAATTTAAAAAAAATTATCTTTGATATACTATGATTATCTTCTTAAAAAAAAGAAGAAATCATGTTTACTTGAGTAGTAAATATCTTCTTCTTTTTTAAGTAAAGAACTAAAAGTAGTAATCCATCATATCTTCAAAATATCTGCAATTCTTTTTATAAATTATAACTACAGTTTGCATTATTTAGCATTCGTTAAATATCACATACAAGAATAATTTTTTTTATATAATATTAAAACTGGAGTAGGATATTAATTTTCGATGATAAGTTTGCACGAATGTTGCTGTCTGGAAAAAAGCTGATAACCTAGTTGTAGCACTTTCTCGTCATGCGGCTAAAGCCGCGTTAGTGCCACGGCACTAACTAAACTAATGTAATTTCACAACTTTAATAGATACAATTTCGCTTGTACGGTCGGCAGATGGTATAGCTGCGAGGCTTAACGCACTAGGTAACGAATCGACCGTGCGATCGAGTTCAAGACCCAGCCAAACCGAGTTAGTTTTTTACACTTTAAGTATTATTCAATTATTTAATTCTACCGTTCACCTGTGATGTCACAAGATAGCAGACGACTACAACAGCTGTACGTCAGTGTTATGCCTTTGAAATATTTACTAAATAAAAATAAATAATATTTAACGTGTAAAAAATAGCTTGGTCGGCAACCCTTTGGAATTTTAAATTTCTGGTCCAAGACTATGAGGAAAAGAGGAATTACCGAACTGCGGCACTAGCCCTCCTTGTGGTGACAGGGGGATACTATTGACGCCGTATGTTCATTTAGCCGCTAGTTTAGAGCATTTTTGGGGACGGGGTTGCGATTTTGCAAAAATCTTTTTGGAAATATTATTTTTTTAATCGTTATCATCCGGAAAATTTCTATCCGGTTTTTTGGGTTCCTTAGGTGTCAAAATGTCAAAATTCTGGGAAAACCGTATCTATCCAAATTTGACCGATTACAGTATTTTATTACAATACTTTCTCTTCTAGAGCTATAGTTCTGCTATTTTTTATTTTTTTTAGATATTGGATTCATTGTTTGTTTCCGTTGAAGTTTTCTTAAAATAAAAATCTATTTTTGTTAAATACAAATACACAGAACAATTCTTCTGCCTACTTATTTATTTAGCTTTAACTCAGTCGTGAGTAAAACGATCGTAATAAAATTGCGATCATGAAAGTCCAAATTTTGTCCAAAAAAAGGATTTCCGTAAGCTAAATTTTGATTTATTTTACAGAAAATGTTTACACGTTAGTGTTATTACTTTTGTAGCTTAGCCGATCGGTTGAAGCTTATTTAAATTTTCTCTGAAATGTATGAAAATCGAAACAATATTTCACAAACAAACAATATTTCTTTTTCTTGACTGGATAGACTTATTTTGTGTCGGTTTAACTATCTCGCTGTAAAATTAATGTCTTCTTTCCATAAAACGTGAATTATGCTTGACGTTTTATTGACGGCCAGAATGTTATTTAGTATCACGCGCAACGACACGTGATGTGTTAAAACGACAGGTAGACAGACTGAAGGCCTTAAGCGCATCCAGTTATTGTATGGATGTTATGTCACGCGGAATGTTTTCGAGTACATTTCATTGTATTACCAATAACTTTTTCTGTTACCGGTGTAGGTGTATGTATACTATTGAGCTCGACCCAGTTGTATGAAATATGTTTATTATTTTGTAATAAATTAATCGATCGCAGAGAAAGTTTGTATCATTTGATTATTTCACGAGATAAAGTTTCGAAATTGTTTTATGGCAATATCTTTTATATAGATCTCATTTTTTTCTCGTTGTCTCTCCCCCTGGTTTTGTTTTATAAATGATGAGTTAGAGAAAAACGATTTAAACATTTATTTAAAGCGTTATGCAATTATTATTCACTAACAAGCAGTAGCTAAGTAGGTAATGGTAGGCGTGTAGGATAGTATTTTAAATAGTAGGCTGGTTCAAGTTAAAATTATTACTGGACAAAATTTTGCATCGACTGTTTGTCCAATATATATTTTGTACACACCGACAAAGTGCTAGTTTACTTATAAAATTTGTATGTAAATTCATCCTTCCGGTTCTCTTGGGAAGGCTTTTTTATTTCAATATTATCATCAGTAATATCGTCAATAAATTATCCATGTACCATTGCTTACAAATATTTCGGTCGAGCTTTGAAGATAAGCCGAATTTGCTGGTTTAATTAAAATAAATTTATTTATTTATTTGCTTATATATATAAATAAATATTATATATATAAAATTCTGTGGTTTTCATACTTACTGTCGTTTGTTGTATTTAGTGTCGTTATAAAAATGTTATGTTAATATATTCAGCAAGCAGAATTTGTTTATTTTCTTTTTATGTCAATTATATTGTTAAATAGGCGTATAATGAAGTTATAATATGGTCTTAGTATAGGTTGTACGTTTATATGTTAAAAGTTTTTACAATTCAAATGAAAGGTTTTATTTTTTCAAAATTATTTTTCTATTTTAATGTGAAAATTTTTTTCCTCTTTGTCTGACAAAATTAGAATTTTATTTTACCTGTATTTAAGCCTATATCTTTTTAATTATATTAGTTTAAAAAATGTTTTAAAATAAAAAATTTTGCCGTTAAAATCATCAATGTATAAATATTATATTCGTTTACAGGAAATACATTTTTTACTTATTTTTAAGCCTGATTTTTAATCGCTTATACTTTTTTGCGTGTGTATTAGCTCGTTTTCTTTTGATAGCTACTTAAAACTGAATTTAATACATTTCAATATTAACTCGGTTTAACTGTTGTTTGCATGTTACATATGAGGATGTCGGCTCTTAAGATGTAAATAAAATTAACACTTATTTAGACTGATATCATAAACATTACTCACAGTTTGATATTGTCTTAAATACCGTTTATTAAGAGATATAATACGTAGATGTATGCCAATAATCTTTTAAAAAATTCACTTTTACGATTTTATTTATAGGCTCGGCTTCTTACATACAGTACTTTGTTGCTTAGTTTAGATAGAGTATAATTTTGCTAGTATTGGCTTTTCCGTCTTAGGTGCGGAATATTTTGGTTCTCAGATATTTTTCACTTGCTAGAAGAACAAAAATTACAACTTCAGACTACAAATGGTAAAGTTTATGAGGATTATTATATTACAAAAAATGAGAACTGCTTAGAACTGTTCTTGGTTCCTTACGTCTACGTTAATACTTTAATACTTACTGGTTAATACTAACAGGTTAGATTATCGATTCCTTCCTAGCATTGCTTTAACTCTGAGCCTTACTTACAGTTAAAGCATAATTATATTTTAATCTCTAATTAATTCGATTATATTGAATTACAAACAGTATTTCCATCGACTGGCCTTGTAGTGTACTCGTTTGGAATCTTATTTGTGTTCGGATTTGAGTTCTTGATTAAGATACATATCACACAAGGTGTCACGAAGACTTCGGTTTCTTAATTCGTCATCGATTAGTACAAAAGCGATAAGTTTAGCCGTTAAAAAAAAACTGTTAAGATCTTTACCGGAATATTAAAATTGTTTAGAAATGTTTTTAGCAGTTTTCTGTGTAATTGTCCTGAATTTAGTTATCTACAGCTATGTTGGGTTATTTTAAAAAAATATTTTATCGACGAATAAAGAGATCTAGCTTCGATTTCTTTATTGTATTTTTATCTCGGAATGAATATTTTTATATAAACAAAATTTAAAAAAAAATTACACGTTTTTCCTTCTTCTTTTGAAAGTACTATTTGATATTTACTTTTATTAGGAAAAAAGTTCGTTTTTAGATTTCCAATGCGGAAAGAGCTGGTGTCGGTCCCGGAATAGTATGATGCGATAGCGAGTGTGATGTGATGTGGTGGTGGTCCCCGAGGGAACGCCGGGATTGCCGGCCGGCTATTGATCCACGTGGTCCGTACCTCTTCCTCTTCCTGTACTCTTGCTCACAGTCATTTTCTTTCTCCCTCGCTTACACACACACACACATATTCCAGTACTGTTGCTACTAGTATTATTGCCCGACGATTGCATTTCTCGTGGTTCTCTTGACACTACATTACTCTTACTATTATTTACTTTACTCATTCCTTTCATTTGTTTTTATTGCAAGTTTCATGTTTTCTGAAACAAAGTACGAAAATATATGAAAAGTATTTAAGGTAAATAACAGTAAGCATATATATTTTATTTAAACAAAAAATGCGTTAAAATATTTATTTATTGAGGTAATAGTAGCAGTAAATTTAAGAATACATTTTATTGTAAATTTGTGATTCCATGAATCGTATTATTAATCCATTATTAAAAGGATTTTTCTCCTAATTGTATCGGAAAAAAGATTTTAAGTAGACAACATATTATTGGAATGTGTATTGCGTGATTTTTCAAGAAATTTTATTTTGGTAAAGTATACTACTGTATTATTTATTTTAATTCGTTTATAGGTATTTAATTAATGAAGATAGCTTGGTATGCTACTTTTGACAGATCATAAAGTTTATGTATTTGGAGATAACTTTTTTTTAATAAATGCCTATATAAATATAATTAATCTACTATACACTTTAACGCCTAAGAATTTTGTTTTGTTTTTTCGGGGGTTATTTACAAATAGTTGAATTAAGTAACATCGTAATGTACGGTTCATTTTTCTCAAATTATTCGTATACTTCAAGATGCTTTCATTATTTCAACATCCAGATATCCCTTAGACAGCTTTGAAACATTTTACATTGCACTCTGAATTTTCCGTAAGTAACCTTCCGATTCTGCTAACCTTTAAGAATGAACCATGTTTGTCTGTTCATATATATGGTTCTTATAAACTATTCAGTCGGTGGTTCGTTAAGCTGTAAGCAAAATGTAGCTTTTTTAGTGCCGTGCTCAATTCCTTCATTTTTTCTGTATCTTATTTCCCTTCTCGTTTCACAGAGTTAAACTTTGTAAATTTTAGATGATTTATTAATGTGCTTAATAATGGTTATTGGTTGTTATTACTACGTATAGCGAATAATTATAATTTACATATTAATATTTCTTGTCAGTAACAAAGAATAAAATAAAGGCACGTCTTTTCTCACACATTTTTTATTATTCATGTCGCTTCAACTTTTTATATAACAGTTTTATTTTTCATTTTGTTCCATTTTTTCTGTTTTCCATTATTTTGAATATATATAATAGATTATAGCAGCCGATTAATATCATTTAGAAAACGATTTTCCAATTCACATTGATGTCTGTATGTATCGGCTTAGGAAGTTTTATTTGAGTTTGCAGTTTTAGTCGGTCCTTAAAACAAATTGCTAAATTTCAGAAAAAAAAATCGCATATTTTATTACTGGATTGTTTACGAATTTACTTGTAAAATTATGAATAAAATATTGATCCCTTTATGGTTTTACTTAAGTTAATTTTGAGTGTGTTAATCACAAAAAAATTTGACTTTTAAAAAGATTTACCGGGTTTATTATTAATTTTATGAATTGGATTTCCGGTTATTTTATAGTCAAATGGAAACGAGTACGTAAAAAGGGCTCTACGTATGCAAAAGTTTAATGTATTGACAGTAATGAAGGTAGGCGTACATTCACAAAATTTCCTTTAAATCGGTTTAACAGTTATCTCATGATGTACAAAACAAATAATTTTTAAATTATTTTCCGTCTTCTTTATTGTTGCATAAAAATGTTATACCGAGCTACGTATAGAAAATTCAATTTTATATGTAATAAATTTTGTTCATTTTTTATAATTAGTAGTCATGTTCGGTATAAAAGTAGCTTACATTACTCCTCGTAAGCTATTTTATACGCTTACTAATCAATATACAGAATAAAATATGTCTAATGCTGCCTCCTCATTTTTTTACTGTTATTTTGTAGGACCTTATAGCCATATATGATTTATACGCATGTAATATATTCATTATGATTATTTCATTTAAAAAATTCTGAGTTGTCCTAAAAACGCGTTTTGATTTACGTCCTCGTTTTTACTACATTATACCACAAGGAGGATTCGCGGGTGTAACGTTTGTGCCCTTCTAATCTCAAAACGTTAAGTTTGATGAAAATAATAATCCGAGCCCTTGATGATACTTCATGAAAACGAAAAACCAAAATTATCGAAACTCATCAAGCCCGGTCTCGAATTGAAGTGTTTTTGTTTTTAAAAATATTATTGTGAATCGTTAGAAATTCTTTTCTTTTTAAATTAAGTTAATGAATGTATTTTACATGATTACACACGCCGATTACTTATTGAACATAAAAAGAACGCATTAAAAAGTAAGAAATAATACTAAATATCTTTCTTAAACTTTGGAAATTGGGACCTTATTGTTATAATTTTTATTTTTTTGTTGACTATTACTTCACCACATTAGTTCGACGTGTTTGGCGGGAATGTAGAATGGAATTTTTTTAGCAAATGAAAAATGCCATGTTTGATGGAGATTCGGATGAGGGACTTAAGTAAAGGTGGAAGGCTGAGACGCTATCATTCCGCCGACCTCCATGGGGAAATTGGTAATTAAAAACAAATATCTACTGATAATTTAACTTGTTGCTAATCTGTAAATCAAAATTTAAAGACGACTTTATTATTATTAATATTCTGTCGGTTTTTTAAATGCAGATTAGCTTATTCGTTTATATGAAACCTCTTGGCTTGATAAAATAGGAAGGATTCCAAAAAAATGACTTCTACGGAGTGTGATAACCGGTAATGTGTATATATTTTCTTGAATGTACGAGAACAATTTTTGAATGTAAGATTATAGAATCATTACGTTATAACGATCCACAACTAATTTAATAATGATTTCGAAAAACAATAAATAGTATGTATCACCTGATGGCTTAATTTTACGTTTAAAGAATCTTCCACTGATTTTCATCAAGAAGAAAGTTGTAAAAGAAACTTTACAAATTAAAATTAAAAAGTATTCGTCGAAACCAGTTTTTGTTCGTGATTAACGTTTGAGCTTACCTTAGAAAATTAATCAGCCCGTATTTACTGAGCGTACTCGTGTTTTCATTACATACGAGTACTGAGGAAAACCTTTTTTCTTTTAAAAAAAATCAATAAAAATTATTTATCGGTCTAAATATTCATTAAATAGGTATTTGAGAAATTATTTTAAAATTCATATAAAAGAAAAAGTTAGAAAAATCGCTAAGTAAATAAATATGGTTTCAGAAAAAATTGATCATTTTTTCTGAAACCATAAAAAATTTAATTTTCCAAAAAAAAATAAAATAATTTTCTCGTGGCATCAGGATCTTCACTTACGACTTGATGACACTATGAGCTCAAGACATACCCCCATCCCGAAAGGGGAAGACACCCACTTTGTGACTATCCCGGTCGCCACAATTCCTCTTCCGTTCCTAGCCATCATGGACTTTACCGGAGGTCGTCTTTTAGAGCCTGTAAACTCGTAAACTTGATAACACGATACAATCATCGGTTTGGTCTCTGTTAGGATGCTACAGATGCAAATGCCTCGGCAGACATTTCCATCAGTATTTACACAATTTACTGTCGTCTTCGTGTAGCCTCTTCCAACCACGACCACCTACTGTAACTTACAACCCTCAGCTGTCAAACTAATAGATTTTGCGGAAGTGCGATCCTCGCGCCTTCCTCTAACACCGAAGGTTTCACACAAAAACTGTTTCTATATCTAACTTCAATTAGACTATGCTGCTCAGATAATTACTTAAGTCTTTAAACACCAAAAATACTATTGTCACACCGACAAAACAAGTGTTGATCGCAACAAAGACATTTTTGTCCTACAATTCCATTTACTCAAAGTAAGTCCTCTTGTTATACTTAAAACGAGCGTGTGCCAATTTAAAAAAAATTCTGTATAAAAGCTTTAAAATTTTCATTTGTCAAGCCCTGCGATTTTATAGATCATGCGATATCTTGTTCCTATTCGTAATGAAACTTTATTTTTTTATATATGGTTGTAATTTAGTAAATAACGATAACAATATAAAAATATTTCGTAGTTTTTTTTTTTATTAATATGTGTGATTCAACTTATAATATAAATTATTGTAACTTTTAATAGAGTTAAATATTTTAAATTAAAACACTATATAGGATTTCTATAGCGTGTTTTCGAGAGCTGAACGTAACTAATAAAGCCTGTTTAGATTTTGTTTTACTGCATAAAATATTAATAAATTACCGAAAATAATAAAGATCGTTCAGTATTTGAGTATAAGAAGTCTCTACGGGAGATTTTCGAGGATCTATTTCGTATTTATATGATAATGTTTTCTGGTTTCTAATTTTGTTTGTCTTTGGTTACATACTTTTCATAGAATATGTATTGTTTGGTAGGTTATAATCCATTAATTTAACGTCAACATTCCTACAGATAATTTATTTTGAAATATTGTAACGATTACTTAGTACATTTCTATAAGTTTTATTTTCCCAATCAAAAAAACATGGAATTGGCGAGTATTCGGTGGGTTTATTTTCTTTTAATTTCATTCCGAAATCTTAACCCGAAAGGAAATATTATAATTAGTAGTGATGATTATTGATTAAACGGCAGAAGGAGGGGAAGCGGTAACTCTAGTATGTAACTATATAATGTCAGGTGATCGGTTGTAGAGTTCAGTTTAAATTGCACTCCTGATTTGAGTATATCAAGTGTAATTGAATATGTTGTGATATGATGACAGCGTTACGAGAAGTGTATCTATATTGAGAATACTGAGAATCTGTCTATATTCACCCCAGTGGCACGGTGAATAGCCGATTTGCTTCATTTCATTGTGTTTAGTCTTGGAATAACCCCATCTTGCTCCGAGGTATACTTTGGTATTTTATTTCGAGGTATTTTAGTCGGTGATTGCGTGCGCTGACTGTGAAAACTTGTACTTATTTTGGAAATAGCTATAATTATATCTACTGGCTGGTGGATTCGTTCGTGTTGTGCAAATGAAAGAGCTCTTGCTTTTCGGATAGGAGGCTGCAAAGAGAATTCGCAACCCAAACTTTGTTGTGAATTGCAGGAAATTGACTGTTGGCATTGAGTACGTGATAAATATACATACTTATTGTTGCTGGACAGTTGCTTTCTATATTTAAGATAATTTCTTATAAAGATCTCTGTAAATCAGACTAATACAGGACTTATAATAATCACTCTTCGGTAGTTAGGGATATCGTCTGATCTCCCCTGTTTGTTATCTTCTTTTGTTTACGTAATAAACTCTTTCATTAAAAGAAAGCAAAAAATCAGACAATCGCGATTTGAAAATTAACTGAACCATTACTACTCTTCAAATTCAAACATTTTTACTCGAGACCGTTTACCTTTTGGCATTATCTGCATGTCACTGTGGAACCCAACAGTTATCTGCGTACTACTTACGTCTTATTAAGTTTAAATGATTAAATCAGCTCTTCCGTAATAAATCATCTCAATTATCCAAATTTTGATGATTTTTTCTTTTAATTAAAAATCTCAGCTTCTGCTACATGCGTACCAAAACTTTTCATTAGAAACCAGTGATGTCTATAACATAATCTTATTCAATTTTCTATTGTTTCGTGATTTTTTTTTTTTTTTGCTTTATGTTTGTTAAATTGTTTTATGTCTTCATGTAAAGTACGAAATTTGGAAGTTTGGTGGTAGTATGTGATAAGCTACGGCATCATACTGTTAAACTTTTACGTCTTGTCTCAGAACATGGAGTTCAATAGAAGTTCAATTATTTTTATGTAAATTTGAATACCGATGTTAAATTTTTGTAGATTTTAGTCACAACGGTTCAATTAATAATACTATCATAAATCTAATAGATTTAATCTGAACAAGACTGAGCACCGATTTATTGGAGTAAAAGCCTGCTAAGAAGAAATAAAATTTCAGCTGAAAATAAAATATCAAAGAAATTATAATAATCTAACGACCGCTGATTTAAATTAGGAGTGTTTAATCATTTTGCTAGCTTTACCACAATAGCTAAACTAATACGAAATCGTATTTTGATGACCGAAAATAAATCGGTTGTCGATTTGTAATGCTGAATGGATTAAACTTTTAACTGCTGACTTGATTCCGTTGTAATTATTCTCGGTTATATATGATTGTGTTATTAATTTTCATTCAGTTGAACATTTTCTTTACAGAAATAGTACTTTCTATTATAATTCCGTACTTTCATATTATAATTTTATCGGTATAATTTTAAAGATTATTGTGAAAAGTATTTATTCAAGATATTACCGTTATTTAGGAATTATTTATGTACTTTTACAAAAAAAGGTTGGTACAGGCGACTGTGGATGATAACGAATTTTTGTAGCGTATGAAAAAATTCTATGTCTGACTCGAAATTCCTAAATAATGATAAAATTTCAGTTCAGTATTAGTTAACATTGTTCAAATCCTAGTAAAGGTAGTTATTTTTATACGGATTTGAATACTAGATCGTGGATACCGGTGTTCTTTGGT
>JAAAKQ030227882.1:0-28664 GCA_010016005.3 Zanna intricata | reverse complement strand
ATTTAAATACACACTCTTTGAATGATAAATTATGAAAGTTTATATTATCTAATCATATAATATAAAATAAAAATAATGTGTATATAATAAAAATAACATGTCTCACGACAAAAAAAGTCGATACGGAGCTATCCGACAGTAGTAGAGAGCTTGTATATGCCTTGCACCTCAGATCCGCACACAAAGAAATCTGAAGGTGCCCGAACCATGTGACATAACAATTGGCCTTATGGCATTTTCTGGCTGCGCGGCCTGTGTCCATCAATTTATAAGACGTTGTCACGTCAAAAACTAATCAGTTTAATGAAAAAAAAAAACTATAAGGAGAAAAAAATTCCTACTAAAGCAGCAAATTCCTTTAAATAGCACTAGCCGATTCACCAAATATTTTATGGTTCTCTATATGATGTTACTTTTTACTATAACTTTACATGTATAAATAAAAGCAATTTGTTTTTGCATGAGTGATTCAACAACAATACACCATAAAGCATAATTTAAACCAAAGTATTAGCAACTGCACAGTTATAACTGTGTAGTCTGTACCATCAGTAATGAAAAAGAACTTGTAAGCTGTCTAAAAAGCACTTTGTAAGCAAACGGTTAATTAACAATCTAATAAGAAAGCATGCCAAACTGTTTATATTCTACATCAGACCTAATCAATTAAATCTATTACCTTTATTACAATAAATCAAAGTTTTTCACAAAAATCC
Source organism: Zanna intricata (assembly GCA_010016005.3). NCBI lineage: Eukaryota > Metazoa > Arthropoda > Insecta > Hemiptera > Fulgoridae > Zanna > Zanna intricata. The sequence continues at coordinate 27,948 of JAAAKQ030227882.1, read as the reverse complement.
CACATGCGAAATAAAAAGGGGACGATCCAATAATATTTGTTTAGAATAGGTTGCAGGTGGGATATCAAAATGTAATTTAGGGATGTGTGTAGTATTCATAGCAATCAGCTTTTTCTCTTTTATAATACATATTTGTAAACATATAAGAGATACCTAAAAAAAATAGCACATTGTGAAAACATTAAGGTATATTTTTAATTATATATATATATCTATATATACATATATATACATATATATACATATATATATACATATATATATATATATATATGTGTGTGTGTATGTTGTGGGGGGGGGTGTAATACAATAGGGTAAAAGTTTCTGAGACTTCATTTTGACAGGACACAAAACAACATTAAGCTATTATTTTACACTTGCTTTTTAAATCATAATATAAGAATATAAGCGACAAAAAGCATTATTAATGTAATTTCAGCATTATTTAAAATTTTATGTGATGAAACCAGCAAAATTAAAATAAATATAAAATAAAAATTTATATTTGATTAAAAGGTTTAATTTCCAAGATGGCAATTTGTTTAAATTGGCAGTTTAAGAGGTTTGTGCTTTATAATCATTTAATGTAATTGTAATAAAATTTAATTTTTTTTTTACCTTATTTGCTGATTTCATAAAATGTACGGAACTTTAATTATTTACTGTTTGGGTTTGATTTTTAAAAAAATTTCTTTTAGTATGTGATGTAGTATTAAGCTGGTTTATATTACATTCATATACATGGTGGTGGATGAGCATATGGAGCCTCTGGACAGGTCTCCAGAAAAGTTTCTTAAAAGTCACAAATCAACGTTGTTTAAAAGTATCTCTGTGCATAATTTGTGAAAGCACATATCACAGAAGTGATTTGATTGATTAAATAATGGTTTTATAATGGTGATTCTCTGCTGCCAGAACATTCAAGTCACAAACATAACCTCCAATGTCGACTCAAAAGTATAATTCAGATGAAACTTAAGTAGCAAGAAAGAAAAAAGATATTTAAAATATCATTTTGCACTACAGCAGCTAATAAAAAAAATAAATCAAAGCTGCATGATCCAACTATAGTGACCTCGGCTGAAGAGTTAGGCGACTGAGCAAAATAGGAGTCATTAAAAGTCAAATGTGCTTCGCTCAGCAGACTAAATAATGAATTGAAGGAGAAAAATGATTTGCTAAAGGATCAAGTATTTTATTTCTATTGAAAAAAGAGCATTTACTTGATATCTTTGTTAAAGAGAAAATAAAAATTCTACATTTGATTATATGGACAGCATTATTCAAAACACTTCATTTCCTGTAAAAAAAATATGATTAAAAAACTCATGGCTATTACTGTTAGTCAAGAATAATAGATATGTATCTATAGCATTGCAGGTGTTAAATGATGAAGTATGAAATCATTTTGAACTAACGGCATAACAGCTGGGGAACCACAATGAAAATTAAGGGAATAAAGAAAAATCAGCAAAGATCTAGAAATGAATATAAACAACAGGAAGTTTAATGAACATATAATTGCACTGTTATGCACTTATTTTAGCTAAGGCAATTCAGTGGGCAACATGCAGATCCATTTAGTATTGTTAAACAAAAATAATATGATTTATATAGGACACCAAAGATGAAGAGAGCCACTGATGATCTTAATGTTAGATGTTGTGGAAATTGTGCATGAATTGGTCATAGTGCAACAAATGCACTAATCAAACAATCTGCCCTAATCAAGCATAAAATAATGAATCTATAATAAATCTTTGTGAAGAGTCAACACTGCACATACAGTAATGATGTGCAACAAAAAATAGATGCAAATTCTATTGTTGTAGGTGCTGAAAATTGTGACAGGTTGAAATGTAATAAAGAGTGATTGAGTTGGCTGACTATCTGTAAGGTGACCTTCAAGTCATCTTGTAGTCAGATTCTAGATTTCATCAAATCAAGCAGTTTTTTATCTGATTTGAAACAAATGACTCATTCTCAAGAGCAAAAAGCAACCTTGATGATTCTAGTCTACAGTAAAATAGCAATAGCGTCAACTTCCCATAATCAAAAATCAACCTATAGTGAACGGTTAGTGAAATATAACTGGACTTATCGAGCGAGGTGTTTCTCAAGATGAAAAAGTAGATTTCACAGATGAGATCACAGTTATTAGTATAAATGATTTAAATTCATTAGACAAAGTATGCAACTTTAGAATATTATCCTATTCTAAATGTAAAAACTTCTGAGACTATATGTTTTGAAGCATGGTTATATGAAAGTTGGGAATTAATTTTTGTAATAAACATAATTATAATGACTATACAAATAAGGATCATTTAAAGAAAGATGATAGAGAGGTTGTTAATGTAAAGAAAAATATTCAGCATGTTCTTTATAAAGAACCAATGAGACTAACTAATGTACTAACTGTAGAGATGAATAATTTAAATAATAATAAAATATACATAAGTAGCTTATATTGTACTCACGTGTTTAATAAAAACATTTTTTTAATTATTTACATAATTAAACAAATATCAAAATTTAAGAAACCATATTTTACTGGCTGATTCTAATATAAACAAAATAGAAATTAATGAAAACAGCAACTTTTCAAAATAATATTTTTGAATTGGATTATAAACCATGATTTAAAAAATTTACTAGATTGGATCTTAATGGTTCTTATAGAAATAATCCGTTTATAAAATCTAAGCCTTGGAATATAACCTGTAAAATTAGACTACAGTTTAACTGATCACTGACCACTTTTTAAATAATATAGTTCAAAATAGTTTGTTTCTGCAATCTTCTGAAACTAAATTAATTATTATAAAAAGCTTGCTTAATTCAGTAGTGAAGTACCATTTAATCATATTTATACATTACACAGCCCAAATCTTGTGACAAACCTTTTAATAAAATCAATTAATATAATTATAATTAAGTCAATCATTAAGAAAAAAAAAAGTAAACCTAGGAAGAGCTGCATAAGCAAAGGTCTTATTTAATCAACAAAAAACTAAAGAAAAATTATATAAAAAGTTGGAAAATAACCCAAATAATAAAAATTTGAAAGCTGAAAATAAATATAAAACTAAACCACTTAGAATTCTAGATTTAATTATGATGAAAATAAATTACAAAATTATGCTAATGATAGTAGAAAGATATGGAAATTAGTTAACAATAAAACTGGGAAAGGTGAAGAAATAGAGATGAAATAGATGTTAATAATTTAAAACTGAAATGTATATAAGACTAATAATAATGAAACAGTTAACTACTTTAATGATTATTTTCAGTGTTGGTGAAGAGATTGCAAGTAAAATTAATAATACATGTTAACAAATAGTATACTTTTAAAACCTGCAACTAACAATGAGATATTAAATACTCTCTTACAATTAAAAAACACATATGGTGGAATAGGTGATATACATACAAATATGTATTGAAGTCGATTTCATTAAATGTTGTTGAACCTCTAGTGTACAAGATTTGATTAAAAAAAATACAGAATTCTAGTTTTTCTCAAAAAAACTTTTATCTATTCATCATCTTCAACTGATTTTACCGCCTTCAAGTACTTCTTATCAGATATAATTTGTGCCAGCGCTTTTTCCAATCTTCAAAGCATCTCTGAAACACAATTCCTGGTATGGCAATATTTGAGAAACATCATCTTTCATGGTTCTTTTTATCTTGGGGAATAAGGAGAAGTCACAGGGAGCCACGTTCGGCAAATTTGGAAGCTGAGACAACATAATATGTTATGATGCCTATGAGGCATGATAGGTTTTTGGCCAAAAATTCACGTACAAACAGTGAAGAGTGAAGTGCTTTATTGTGGTGCAATTGCTATGAATTGTTTCACCACATATTTAGGTGTTTTCTTAAGATTGCGTCATGCAAATGGTGTAGAACTTCTGGGTAGTAATCCTTATTGACTCTGAGAGTGATTTGGCAATTGGGGTATCATTTTATTCATTTTTTCAATACTGTCATTAGTTGTTGGTGTGCTGGGATGTCCCGGGCAGTCATCATCTTCAACATCTTGAAAATATTTGTGCCACTTGTAAACACTTGTTTTATTCATAGAAGAATCGTTAAAAGCATCACTTAACTTTTCCAAAGCAGTGCTGCACTTCACTCCAATCTTTAAGCAAAATTTAATGCAGATTGTTTGTTCCACAAGTTAAAAATCACCACCCACATTATTAGACCAGGTTACACATGTGTAACCCTTTTGACAATATATAAACAATAAACTAATACACTACAATAAACTAAGCATCTAATATGGCTACCAATGTAAACATATGAGGGACAAGTGTACCAATACACAAAAAATTGTGACAATTAGACTTATAAAACCTGGGAAATTTTAAAATTCTGCATTTTTTTTATCAAACCTTATATAAAAATCTTATTTTAGAAACTGGAAGCTGAAGTAACTCCTGCTTTTAACTCTGGAAATCATAAAACAGCAACTAATAATAAACCAATCTCCTTAGCCTCTAATTTCACTAAAATTTTTGAAAAACATTTGCAAAGCAGAATTTGTTAAAATTCTTGGATAAACACAGTATATTTTCTAAGTTACAATTTTGGCTTCAGTAAAGATGTAGGAATATGCAACTGTAAAAATAGCACTTGTTATTGAAGGTTTAGTAGTCAAAAATTCTGTTGCTACTATTTTTATTGACCTTGCCTTTGACTTTAGAATTGATAAAGGATTATTTAAAAATAGACAACACCTAGTAAAAATAAAAAATACTAAAAAGGAGCTATTACAATGAACATTGGGAAACCACAGGGTACTGTATTAGGACCACTATTATTTAGCTATGTTATAGCTAACACATTAATATTATGCTCATCTAACAAATGGAATAATGTAAAATGTACGTTACAACAAATCTTAAATGGTATAAAAATTTGGTTAAATTCCATATGTTTAGGAGACATGTTATTTTTAAACACAGATAAAACAGTTTGCATAACTTTTTTCAATTACTGTGATCTTTTACCTTTAGATTTTGAAGCTATACAATGAAACTGTTAAAAGGGCTGAATATACAAAGAATTTAGGAGTGTTTATGGATCATCATCCGAGATGGGATTTTCAAATAGCAAGTTTATTACAAAGGACAAAATAACTAATAATAACAAACAGGACAAAATAAATAATAATAAATAGTCATGTGTGGACTTTACCACAGCATTGTTGCATACATCAGTCTGGGTACAGATGCCCACGTGTATCTCTACAGGTACTTCTTAAATATTATTATTTTATAAATATTTACAACCTGATTTAATAAAATAAATATTATCTTTATTAAATAAAAAAAATGTAGTCCATTTTTAAATTACAATTTTATAAAATATAGATAAATATCTTAATATTTTTAAAACTTCATCAAAGTCGGTCAAATTAAGTGCTGGGTTAGAGCGTACTTCATAAAATTCAAGATGCTATATGATAAATTCAAGATACATAAATTCAACGTTATATTTGTTAATTATCATTAGATTCTTAGTTTACTCTCTTTGTAAATAACCTTCTCAAAAGCTTATTAAACACCAAAAATGTTTAGCATGAATGTTAATACAATGCTTTTTCTTCACCATAAAAAATACATTTAAAAAAAATTCCATGTATCAGCTATAAAGTGAATTATATGCTAATGGATTTAGCAAGAACAACTGTACATCAAAACATCTCGTAACTTTGCATTTATCTCAGAAGTATATAATTTATTTACAAAAAATATTTTGGTAGCTTCATTTTGCCCGAACCAGCAAATTCCAAGCAATAATAAAAGAATACCGTTTTCAGAAATAAGTATAAAAATTTAGTAATGTATGTCCAGCAGACTGGCATTTTGGGTAATAATACTTAGAATCTGTACTGAATATATGAATATGCAAATATAAAGTAAAACATAAACATAATTACCAACTGAGGAAGACTGCTGTTGTCAGCAGAGATTGCAACATTTATTGCTTTCACCCATGTGCAGATGACACATGCCAATAGAAGCGGCAACAGCAACAGCCGCTGATCCTAAGTTCTGATTTATATCTTTTCGCGGTACTTCTGCACATGATTGTGTCTTATACATTCTACCTTTACCCCAAATCGGTAAACAGAGTTTCCGTTGCAAGTTCAGGTATCGTCCAATAAGAGCGTTTCTTTTTCCATTTTGTTTTCTTATATCACTAGACGGTTCTGCAGGTGATGGTGTTGGAGAAGGAGGAGGAGCTTTCGGCGAAGCAGGAGCTTCAGCTTCTTGGACTTCTGTTATTCTATTTAACGACTGACTTTCTCTTAATCTTGTTTCTCCTGCTCTTCTTCTATGCCTACCATTAATACATTGTCTCCTACTGCTGGTCGAAGTAGTATTCTGACTACCTCCTGCTGTTCCATCCAGTTCTTTACTCTGTGTTGTACCATTATCGAGTCCACCTGCAGAACCCGATCCACCCTGAGGTGGATTACTTCCAGTACCACCAGGACCATCATTACCACCTGGATCTTGTGAATCACGTCCTCTATGCAATGATTTCGTGCTTCCTCTTTTTTTTCTACCCTCAGAATCTTCATCACTGGCATCTGAAGAACTGCAAGATGCTGTACGCGTTTTTCTAAATTTTCCTCTACGCTGTTCATAACCGACAAATCCTCTACTTCCAGGAGATTTTGTAGAACCATCTTCATTTATCTCTTGCAAACCGATCTGTGGAGAGCTCTGGGCAGTAGGCAGTGGAGCTGGTAATGTTTTAATCGGTCGGACTATATTATGTGTACCAGGATGGAGTGGACCAGGAGCTGTGGAGGCCTGTAATAGGAGAAAATTGAATTAAAGCAATTTACTTTATTAGAAAAGAAAAAAGTTATATAATTATGAAAAGTTGTAGTAGAAAAAAACACTACATAATTACCTTTAACACAATAAGGCAAAGCCTGTAAAGGTTAGGATTAGGGAGGGAACTACTTGTTATTGGCATGTGATAGATTTGACTCGCTGTGACCTCTGCTTGGCATAACGACATTTAAAAGTGGAGCCTGAAAATGGGCTAATCCCTCTTAGAATATCATGATTCACAGAATAAAAATCAGGAAAAAGAACAGGATAAAAGAAAATAGGTTTGCAAAAACAAGACTCCTGAAATATGAAGGAACATTCCTTGCCATCGTTTGAAACAATGGCGAAGAAAAGGAAATGAGAAAGCAAAGGCAGAAAATGATAGGACTAGAAGAGATGTAGAAAAAAGGTAGAGGATGCAAAGTTTAAAGGACCCAGAATGAGTTGATTTCACTGTTCTGAGGGGCTTTGTAAGAAGTAAGGATTGATGAATGGGGAAACGAAAATGTTAAAGAAGAAGAAAAATTTTCAAGCACATTTTTTCTATTAAAATTTATTTACAATCAAATTAGCAACTATAGATTTTTTTTATATGATACATTAGAATATTTTTAGATACCAAAGACTTGCATCCAGTGATACTTAAGCAAATTTTTCTAATTTAACATGTACTTCAGCATAACTATACATCTTTTTTATAATACAGTTTCCAATACAGTTAGAGCTACGTTATAATTCTACTTCATTTATTTATTTATTTTTTTTTTTTACAGCAATTAATAAACCTAATCAAAATTACGGTTTTGCTAACTTTTAATTTCTTTTTTGTTTGTTGTTTCTTAGTTTAGTTCATTCTGTTTCAAATGATTCTATAACAGAAAGTGTAGGGTGAGCAACTAAAAATATACTGTTACAGACTAAATATAGTTGCAACATGTATCGTTACAACACAAGCAACACACTATTTCATTTTGTAAGAACAAGCCATACTCTTTTTATTGATCTTTTAAGTGAGCCTAGAATTCTTAAAAAATTGTATGATACACTTCTAAATTCATATGAAAAGTCTGGCTAAAAAATATTGACCTCACTATTTTACAGAAACATCATACCAGACACTGACATTTTTTCATGAAGTGCAGCTCAAACATCTGGTGAGGATTATCAATTACCCATTATCTGCTGTGGTGCAAATTAACATGACCAAATAAATGAAACAAAATGTGCCTTATCTGACAAGAAATATAGCATCGAGTTCACCTGTCCATCAACAATATTTTTGAGAAGTCAGTTTCAGTTATCTGTTATTTTAAGTTGCTGCACAGTTATTGCAAGATATGACTTCAAATTTAAATCATGAAGTATCTTATAGAAAGATACGTATTTTACACCACTTTGTTTTGAAATTTTTTGAATATCGCTTATGGTCTCTGGAGTCCTAATGGAAAGTTGCCTATTTTGTTTTGCATTTGTAACAGACTCAATTGTATGCCATTTTTTTTTAACAAAATCATGTATGCTACTCTTTATAGGGGCAGCAGCATTAAGAAAGTAAATTTATGATTTGAAGAATCAGAATATTGATTCTGATTCATGAATATTTGACATGTTTCTTGAAAGGATTCAGAAGCCACCAGAAGCTTCCACTACAGTTATCCCTTCTTTGACTGAATAAGACACTTTAGAAAAACATAAGTGCAAAGAGCAAAACTATAGTGCATTGAAGCATGAAAAACTTATGACTGACAATAGTAAGAATGTAGACAACCAAAAGTGGCACTAGTAGAAGCAGTGTTCAGCAATTTAAGTTGGTTCAATTTGATTTTAATTTATTCACCTTATCCCGTATAACAATAACTGTTTGTCTAGAATGTTTTGTATTTTGCTATTGTGTCATTCTGTAATGCATTCATTGTATCAAGAGTAATATTATCTGATGTCATTCAAACTTACTTGTTTTATAAATATTTTTCAATAATGATAATCAGTAATTAGAAAAAAATATTTAACTTCATATTCTTATAATGACTTCTCCCGAGTCATTAACCTTCCACTCACCTTGTGCCAATCTGGTGCTAACAGTGAGCCAATACAGTCGTGTTTTGATTATTTATACGTCTTTAAAATGTGTGACAAACTTAACAATCTCGCCCAGTGTGAGGTTTGTAGTGTAATACGTTTTTCGAATGCGACCTATCAAAATTTACAAACAAGTAATGGAGGTTTAGAATAATATAATGAACAAAGCTTTAGTTTGAAAATGGTGCATTATTTTTAATGGCAGAATGTTAAAATGATGAGCGCTCGGGCCAACTTTCACCTGTGACTGATAACTCAAATCAAGGATTGAGGAAATGATTCAACAGGACAGACGTTTCACAATAGATGGACTAAATTCTTTCTTTCCTGAAATTTCACAAACTGTTGTTTATGAAATTGTTAGTGCTGATTTGAGTTACAAAAAAATGTGTGCAAGGTAGGTCCCTCGAATTTTGATGGAAAAACACAAAAAAAAATGAATGGGAGTTGCATAACTTTTCTCAGTCAGTACGACAAAGATGGTGATGAGTTTTTGAACCACATTGTTACTGGTGACGAGATGTGGATTTCACATATAACTACAGAAACAAAATGCCAGTCAATGGAACGGCATAATTCTTGTTCTCCATCAAAACCGAAAAAAGCAAAACAAATTTTGAGCCCAGAAAAGTTATGGTTATAGTGTTCTGGAATCGAAAGGGGGTTCTACTTAATTGATTACATGCCTAGAGGAGAGGGGAGACCATAAATGCAGCAGTCTACTGTCAGATGCTTCACTGACTCCATCATGCCATTCAAAACAAATGGCATGGATTGTTGTCTAGCGTTGTTGTGCTTCTGCACAATAACGACAACCACATTCTGCTGTATTGACAACGAACTTGCTGCAAGTTTCAATGGGAACCGTTTGATCATCCGCCCTACAGCCCAGACTTGGCCCCAAGTGATTTCCATTTGTTTCCCACTTTTACTTTTTAGGCTAAAACCGATGTGGAAGTGATAAAAAACTGAAAGAGGGTGTTATGTGAATGGTTAAACAACTTGGTGGCAACTAAGTATGCAGAAGGCATAGCAAAATTGGTGATACAGTACAAGTGTTTAAATCTGAAAGGAGATTATGTAGAAAAATAGTTTAAGTATCAGGTTTATTGTAAAAAAAGTTTTGTTTGGCTATAACAAAAAAATTTCAAAATAAAAAAAAACGTTCTTTACTTTCTGAATGACCCTCGTATAAAGTAAAATATTTTTGCCGAATGCTGAAGTATAATATTTTTGGTTGATGGTATTAGTACAAATAAACTCCAGATCAAATATCCATCCAACAATATTGTACCCAATATTAGAGGTAATACAATATAACAGAACAATGAAATGGGGTTCTGATATTTTATATTCCCTTCATCATCTTTAATGAACTACTTTTAATAAACAAAAGATCAACTCTTGGTTCAAACATTGAGTTTTACATGTTCATTATATTTCTTTTTCCCCATAAGGTATTATTTAAAATCAAGAAAAAATAACCTGTACACCTATAAATAACAAAATCACTTCACTTTTAATGAGCATACACCAAATCAGACCCTGAAATAAATAAAACCAATTGGAAAAAATTATACTATTCTTCTTTAAATGCTGACATTTTGAAGTATATGCCAAATTAAAAAGGTCTAAATTTACAGAAATGAAAAAGTATTAATCCTATTTTTTAGGTTTTTATGTCAGTTTTATTTTTATTTAAAAATGGAGATCTGTAAGAAATTATTCCAATAACTGGTATGAGAAAAACTTGTACATAATAAATACGAAATAGAGAAATCTTGATAAATAAGGAAATTAATGCAGAGAAACAATATAAAGAGACTGCAATCTCAATAGAGAACTTCAATTTGAATGCAGGAATATGTAAATTTACATTTTCTGATTATTTTTTTTTCATTTTTACAAGAAAATACCTTATAAAACAAAATGACATAAGACTACACATGTACATGCCACAAGCACATAAATGCGCACGCGCACACACATCATTGTACTATAACAATTCATTAATAGTAACGATGGAACACAAAGAAAAGATATTTTAAACAGACTCCCTTTATATCTAATTCATTGTTAAAAAATTTTTAACATCAGTTACATCTGCAAAAACTTGTATCAGGACCACAAGAGGAAATTTACAATAAAAACAAAAACATACAAATGGAATTGAGAATCACTGTAATTTAGTAATTCTTTAAATTTTTTAAAATTACTGATAAATTTAACTAAGTTCTCATACTGGATTTGTAATCAGATTACGTAATCTTTAAAAAAGATTTGGTAAAACAGAAACCACTTGATAATCTTCTATGCTTTATATGAATGATACATACTGAAAAAAAAATCACATACCATTATTCGTCTGCAGTAAATGAAGTAATAACATTTTTGCAGTTATTTTTAACATAATAGATTTAAAAAAAAAAACCAGAGATTATGCAATAAAGCATTTCGCTTCTTTAATCTTAATCTGTAATTGAAATTATCTGAAAAGCGAGTTGATTAACTGAGGTCACAAAAGGCACAAGCCTATTGAAGGCTTATCTATGAAGGTAAAATCTCTAGAGATCTTAAACCATCTTAGGAACTATGTACAGTGCATATGTAGATGCAAATATGTAATTTAACAGAGATCTGTACCCACCTGAGGAATAACTCTTTTAGATAGACTTGATGTTATTTTTAATTTTTTGAATGGATTGTAATAAAAACTTGAATTTACATTAATATGAAATCTCTAGCAAATTTATAAAATAGTAGGCAAAAATTTGTACAGTGCATTAAGCTGAAAAAAGTAGTACTTTTTTAAAAATTTGAGTGGATTCCACATTAGAATACAAAAAAAAAATTAAACATATTAAAAATAAATTAAATCGTGTAAAACATTTATTAATATTTTTTGAGGAATCCACTTTTAAAGATTATCACTTTTAAAAATTAAGGATAAATAACTATTTTTTAAAATCTGATGAAAAATTAAGCAGTGCAAAAGTAAAGTATTTAAAATAATAATAAATATAATAAAATTTCTTCAAAGTTGTACAAACCTTTTTGTTTTGAGACAAATTTATGCGTATCATGCAAAAGTATAGCTTCTGAGTAGCTTAATGTGGTTTTCTTTTAACTGAAGAAAAAACATAGCGATACACTTCATTAACTTTAATTACTTATATGTAGTATCTTACAGCTATATTTCAATATGACTTAAATAGCTTACTTCACTAATAATGCTTATTGGTACAGCTTCTCTTCTTAATTCTTGGACAGCAAGATGTAGTTTTCCTTCAGACCTTGAACCTCTCCTATTCAATGAAGAATGGCTACCTCCCCCGCAGAGATCAGACCTTCCATCTCCTTCCTCTTCATCATCTTCTTCTTCTGCAACTATGCTGCATTTTCTTGTTCTCTGTAAGTGATTTAGTGTAGTTTGTATTTTTTTTTGCATTTTAAAAATACATTCATGGAAATGATTGAAATTAAGTTTTTAGAATTATCTCAGAAATCAAATATGGCATTTAATGAACATTCAATGCAAAATTATAACTACACACAATGTAATAAGTTTCACAGTAATTACACTGTAAAAGTTACACCGGTTAATTACCTCTTCTATCAATTTATTTTTGCCCACACTAATCTCTAGATGGCAATTATTATATATGCACAGATACACAGTATTTCACACATCCCTTCTGTATTAAGGATACATATATTTTACAAAGCCATACAACTATGCAGATAATAAATAATTATAATCTATTTACGTATTTATAAAACATTTCATTGTAAATTTAAATAGTATATAAATCATCAATGTTAACAATGAAATTAAGAAAATGTAGCAATTGTTATCCAATAAAATGACTGTATTAGTATAGCCAGACTCATATAACTACCACCATGTATAATTTTTTGTACCACGGTTGGTGAAAATACTATTGTGAGTAACCTGAACTATTCCAAACAAATAAATTGGAAAATAGTCTATATATCCTACTGTCCCACCACAAATGTTATAATTAAATTCTGTAAAACGTTGACCTGCTACTAAAATACACTTTTATCTGATCTCACTTTTTGAAATAAAGAAAAACAAAGAAATCATTTTTATAGTATTACAGAAATCATGGGAGATAGATCTTTATATAGTGCCAAAATTACATTAAATATATCACCTGTTATAAGGATGCACCTATAAATTCCTTGTGAGGAAGATCAAAATACTGACAACTTCCAACCTAGACACAGCTTAACCATTCTCAAAAACAGAATTAACAAACCTATGACATATGATGCTTAAAGTCTTGGAATCGTATGTATAATCTAAGTAATACAACATTTAAGTAGTTTGTGCAGCAAGTAACAGATGAAAATCCGTTAATGTCAGGTGATATTAGTATCCTTTGAGAAGTTGTGCCAGGAAAGGTTCCACACGAATCAAGAATTATTTAAGTACAACGAAAATAAAAAAATTATAATCCACAATGTATACTCTATAAAGAAAGGTTTTTCAAATTATTTATTTAAAATCAATTTACTTCAGGAAGAATATATTAAGTTTTAATCAACACATTCAGGAACGATCAAAGATCTAGTAACATGATCCAAAATTATAATTTAAAAAGAAATAACATGAAGAACAAAGAGAATAGATGCAACTTCTATTTCTTCTGGCTTCACTTGAAGTAAAAAAATATAATATCTGCTCTTTACATGAAACAAAGTTAATGTTTCTTAAAATTGATGATATAGACTTTTAGTTACCTACCATTTTAGCCTATTTTTTAGTTTACCTACCATTTTATAGTTCAAGAAGAATTTTTTTATATTTATTTTATGACCTACAAAAAATTTGTGGATACTTATAATGAATACTTTTTTATTTTAGAAATGATAAAGTGGGTTAAATTTTTTTTACATGTAATCAAATCCACAAAAATGAAAACTAGATTGCTCAAACAAAATTTTTTTAAAAATTTGAAAATATCACCATCAAGAGAAAGACTCTCAAAAATACACGTGTAGTGGATAATAATAAGGGGGAAGTATAGTAAAGAACATACAGACAATTGAATGAATCATACTAAACTGAGATTTACAAAATATAAGCTTATGTGTAGTAAATTTTTGAATTTTTATATGCACTTGGTGTCACACTTCTAAAATTTGAAGTTCTGAAGTCTCTTACCCAATAGAAAGAGTTATTTTCCATCCAATATGTAGTAGCTAAATTTTTCCCACTCATATAACCCAAATTTATAACGCAAGCATTCTGAATATGGACATCATATTCATTGTTTTATTAATCTTTTTATCAGGCCGGCCTCCGTAGAGTGAGTGATAGCATCTCAGCCTTTCATCCAGAGGTTCTGGGTTCAAATCCTGATCAGGCATGGCATTTTCACATACTCTACAAACCATTTATCTCATCCTCTGAAGGTATACCTAACATTGGTTCCAGAGGTTAAAAAAATATATATGTAAAATTTTTTCGTCACAAAAATAGTTCATTACTGCAGTAAGATCTTTTTACTGGTTTAAATCAATATTATGAAATAAAATTTTAAAAGATGGAAGTATCTTTTTATTTCTTTTTGTTTTACTTATGTAAAAATGTAAAAGAAAAATCCAGAAATTGATTTCTGCACTCTTGTAAAGAAAATTTCTTGTAATATTCTTTGGCAATGACCATCTATTCATTATAGCACTTTTCAGCTAATAATGACTTCAGTTTATAACATTTTTTCTGTAATATGTGTAAAGAATTAAGAATAAACATATTCTAAACAATCAATACATTAATATTAAAAACCACATTGTTAAAAACTAGTGTGTAGTGGATAGTTGCAGTTTCTAATAACAGTCTTCAAAAATCTCTAATGTTTTCAATTACTCTATCCAGATGCAGACCAATTCAAAATGAAATTTTGATTTTGACAATAAATCAAATGAACAAAAATTGCTGTTTTATAATATTGAAGAAAATATGCTTTAACTCAAAAATTACCTTTGCATTTATATAGATTCTAAATATGCTTGAAAATCAGTAAGTTTACCTTGATGAGTTCAGTTAGTGAATAGTCAGATGTAATAATTTACTTAAAACAATGATTCTCAACCTTTTTAGGTTCACGACCCTCAAAAAGTAAAAAAAAAAAAATATATATATAATGAATATTTCATGACAAACTACAACCCAGTGAAACCTGGTTAAAAGCCATGTTGATAGCAATGGGTACAAACAAGCATGTATGAAATATAAAAACAGAGTAATTTATAGGTTCCAACTTGATGTGTATGAGCTCCTTGTAATATGGTCTGCTTGCACAATATCTGCTGTGAGAATGTCATGTTCAAATATGCATATGATATGTTTAAACAAATAACACTCTCATCATATAAAAAAGGAGTAAAGGATAGTAGAATGTCAGTTTCGTTTCGAAAGCAATTTGCGTGAATGGTACTTTATTTAAGTTTTTACAAGTATAACTTCATTGAAAATAATAATGATTATTGAGGTTTCAATTTTTAAAGTAGAGTGTCAAATAGTGAAACTGTTTGTTTTGCTTCTTTTTTTAAAAATTCTTATTCCAAATGGATAAATTTATGAAAAAAAGAAGTGAGTTATCTGATCCAATGAATCGATTGGAAAAAGACAAGATTGTACAATGACAGTTATTTAAATTATGGTTTTACCTCATTGGATGGAAAGCCACAATGCAATGTTTGCTTTCAGGTCCTCTCCGATGACAGCATATAGCCTTCAAAATTAATTTGACACTTTGAAAGTAAACATTTGGATCATAAAAACAAACCCTTGGAATTTTTAAAATAAAATGCAACTGGATGAAATTAACAAGTTTCTTTTTGTAAATCAAGCCATACTGATAAAAGTACACCTTTTATTTCATGGTCAAGATGTCTGAACATCATACAATTGCAGAAAACCTCATATTGCTTGCTGAGATTGATATGGTCAGTATTTTAATAGGTGTGAAAGAAGGAAAAACAATTTATTAAAATTTGGCTTTCTAATGACACAATTTCTAGGCGAACTGATGTCATGATTGATTGCCGATGTTCACAATCAGATAATTCAGCAAGTGAGTACAAGTGAATTATTTAGTATTAAATTTGATGAATCAATTAAAGTGGCAAATCTTTCTCGGTTCTTATGTTTTGTGAGATATGAATGTGACAATATGTTTGAAAATATGTTGTTTTGCAAATCAACACTTTGTCATGCAACAGGACAATGTCTTTTTGTTGTTTTTTATGAAGCTACTAAAAACTGTAACATAGATTGGACAAAATGTATTGCAGGATGTAGTTATCATACAAAGGTAGTTATCAACAGGAAAGAAAAGTGGATTTATGAAAAAATTAAAAGATCAACTTATACATAGGGCGGAATGGATGCACTGCTTTCTTCAGAGACATGTCTTGCTACAAAAAATACACTGGAATATCTCAAACAAATTCTTTATAAAACTGGTGGTTAATTTAATTTTATTAAAAGTTGACCATTACAGAATAGGCTGTTTACTAAACAACACAATTAAATTGACAAAAATAAAAATCTCTTCTTTTTGATACATAAGTCAGGTGGTTAGCATGGGGAAAGAATTAATCTGCTTACTGGATTTGTGAGATGAATTAAAAATACCTTTCCAGGATAAACAAACGCCAATGCCATTTTCAATATTTTTACAGAATAAATAGTATATGTTGCTGTAGGTATACTCAGCTGATGTATTTTCACATTTAAATGACTTTAATACGAATTTACAAGAACGTGATAAAAATATTTTATTAATGACAGACAAAATTCAAGCTTTCTTTAAGAAGTTTGATATCTGGATTATATGCCTGAAAAGCAAAAGTTTGATGTTTCCACTCTCTTTTGATTATATTAAGAAAAATTTGGATGAAGAAGACACTATTATTCACCACAGATTAAATGACATGAAGATGCATTTGTGTGAGCTAAAGATTGAGTTGGCAGAGTATTTCGTGGAAGATAAAAATGATTTCTCTAAGAGATGGGTACTGAATCTATTTAGCAAAAACATTGTTGCAGCTGCTAAATTATCAGTTGAGATTCATGACTAGCTCATCAAAATGTCTGCTGATAAAATTTTGCAATTACAATTCACATCTGAAGATTTAGATATGTTTTGAGTTGCTCTTCAAAGTGTAAATGGAAATTTAGTCACATTTGAATTATATCATAATTGAAAAGATTATTCCCTTTTACCATCTCTTACCTCGGTGCAAAAAGGTTTTTTTTCTATGGTTGCACTAAAAACGAAATATAGGAATCGTCATTCATTACTTGAAAATAAATTGCACTTGTTTCTTCGTGTATGGAGAAACTTTTAAATGAAAATCAAACACAACCTCTCATTATTTATTTTTTTTTACATGCGTACTTATAAATAAACTAAAATGATTTTATAATAAATGATTTTTTTCTCATAAAATGATTTCATTATTGTTTAAGTGTAAAATTATTGGCTAATTTTGCAACCCAACTCCCTTTCAAAACACCATGACCCCAAAGTTGAGAAACACTGACTTAAAATTAAGAAAAAGAAAAGAAAAGCAATTTAAGTTATTAAAATTAAAAGCAATTGGCCCGATCAGAGAGACTTACATTACCATCAATCATGAATTTAATAAATGGTAGTTGATTTATTTTAATAAAATCCAGTAAAAACAGGTGGAATAGAGACTTTCTGAACATTTCGATTATTTAGCACCTCATGACAACATTATTCATAAACATAAAATTTCTTCATTTACTTTGGATTAAAATTTAATAGTTTTTCAAGGCCAAAACAAATCTGTGAGATAAATTATTTTATTAGTATTTTTTATTAATTGAAATCAAATATTTATTATCTAAATGTATATTAAAGATATAAAAAATAAATTTTACATAAAAATAATAAAAACAATAGATATAGTGCTAACATACAGTTTGAACGTGTGCCTCAGATATATTTATTATAACGTGTAAAAAAACTGTAAATTCAGTAAATGCTAATATAACAGTAACAAAAATTTTTACAATAAATAAAATTACTAGAATCATCAAAACAGTTATATAAATTAGAATCTAAGTTAACTTTAACTGAATAATATTAATTTTTACAGACAAACTTTAACATTGAACTAAAAGATATGCGTGAGTAAAACTGGTAATTAAATTAATTAGCTTCTACCATTAAAAAAAACAACACACAAAAATGAAATAAAGTGCAAATGAAATAAAATCTATATATTTATTTTGACTCAAATTTTTATATGTAACTTCTTGAAGTACCATCTCTATTATTCTTTAACTGATATCAATCATTATATAACTAAGTAATGCTGGCGAATAATAATGTTTACGTATTTATTACTATATTGTTTATAAAATGATATATATTTCTAAAGGCTTCAAGGTCTACAGAAAACAATTACTATTTTGCATTAATATTAGAAGATATATGTCAAAATAAACCTTGAGAAAATCTATTCTAAGACTTAAAATAATTATGGAAAAAAAAAACCAAAAAACAAGCTACTGGCGCTGCATATGAAATTACATGTGAAATAGCAGGTATCATTTATATTTAAAGTAAAAACATATTTACTGAACAGTTAGAAAAAATGAAAGTTGTGCCTAGGAAATTATATGAGATACAGGAAAATAGATGATATGCTTACAAAGTGCATGATGATATGAAAAACTAATTGTTGAAATTATATAACAAATTCTTCTCACCATTCTACAGAAAAAAACTCTAATGCAAGAAAGTAATAAAATTTATCAAAAAATAATAACTGACAAATTATAAAAATAAAATAAAAGCAAAATACAGTTAAATTAATGAATAACTTTTCACTCTTGCAACGTTAGTGTTGTCATATTATTATTAGTTTCACACATTTGTTTTAAGACTACATAAAGTTCAAAATGTTTACATTAAAAAAATTTCTTAGTGTACTTTTATATTTTGTTTTTCTGATAAAAAAATAAATCATGCAGCACACTGACTTATTAGTTTAAAATAATAATCTTATGTTTTTTACACTATAATTACATCATAAGAAAATTTACACTTTATCAAATATACTATAAGCTTCATGAAAAATTATTAATTTTATTTTTCCTTATTTTGTCACCCACAAGGATCCAAAGATGACAAATTATGGTGCTACTATTGTGTTTTGTATCTTTAGTTTTCTAAACAATGTGTGCATAAAAAAAAATAGCTAATTTATTTTAATTTTTTACCATACTGTTTATTTGTAGTAAAGCTAATAATTACTAATACTAAACTGGTAAAAAAAATTATTTGGTTCATTTATATACAAGTACAAATAAAAAGACTGATTAAAATAAATTTAGCAACCAAGTAATTACTACTACTTTTTTCAAGAATAAATTAGAAAAGAAAAAAAAAATTAAAAATTTTATTTATTAAACTTCTGAATTTCTGATTTTCTAAATTCCTAATTTTTACTCAAATGAAGGAAAATAATGTGTTCTGGGTTAGGGTTATATGTTTATTTCTTTATTGATTAAAACAAACAGTTTCAGAATGGCTTAACTGAATTCACTCTTAAATATATGGTAAGAATGCTTTGTTAAAATAAGAACAGCTTCCTTAAATTTTATTACTTAAGTGAATTCACAAATCTCTAATTAATGCATGCATATGCACATGCACGTAATTGTGTAAAATAATATGAATAAGTATTTAAAATGAATGTTAAAGATTTTCCTAAAAACAATAAAGGGGTGCTGATATAAGTTTTTTTATTAAATATTCTTTGAGTATTAATTTTATAACTTAACAAAAGTGTTTAAATTTTCATGAACAGATGTCAAACTTTTAACCAATGTCTCATGACCAACAAAGAGCAAATATCAGTTTAAAAATAAATCCTTTATAAATATATACTTTACTGTTTGTAAAGCCCATATAATAATTTTTGTAATGAAAAACTTTACCATAAAACATCAAACAGTCTTCTTCCTTTTAAATCACAATAAAAATATACTTTTTCATTTTAATTTTTAAATATATATTATTTGAAGAAAATATAACTTCAAAAATAGAATTTATAAATACTGAAGTTTCTAGAAAATAACCTAAACTTTACCTTGAAACATTAATAATTTTTGAATTTCCACTCGTGTCTAAGCCCCTAATCAAATCCTCAAGACTTTTTCTTTAATTGTTGCATGATTTGAGTCTCGGACAATATATCTTTCAAATTTCAACTTTTTATGGCATAAAGAATGTTACACCAAGCATGTAACATTCATAATGTGTTATTTGTCTACTTATGATGTATATATAATATTGCAATTTATAATATAATCAAAAGTAGCAAAAAAACTGTATTAATTACGTTGCCCGTTTTTGTTATATAAATTTGATGTTTATTTTTTTTTTTAGTTCCAAAAGTATGTTTATTTATTTAAGGGATGTTAGTATATCTTTAGTTACAGTAAGTGGTATCTTTAGTTTGTGCATAACTCATATGAACTGTTAGATAGTAAAAGAAAAATTATGTTATTAAAAAAATGTTAAAAGTATAAATATACATTCCATAGATAAATGTATGTATTGCAGAGTGACAGAGAAAATTATACTAATTCTAGGGCAGTAAAAGATTTTGAATTTCAAATAATTATGTATAAATGTTAAAAATAAATGCAATGAATAAATAAAATGAATAATTACAATTATTTATTACCTGAGCAACATCACCAGGTGAACGAGCCATACTTAATAATGTCTGGTTGACCTTTGTGGAAGGAACTGGTGATGTCTCATTATCTTTACAAGATTCAACTTTTAAGGTTGGTACTTTTCTGTAATAAAAGAAAAATTTTTTATTAATAAAAATGTAATTTTTAAGCAATTTTACATAATAATTAATCTACAGTTCCAATAAAGTGAATGAAAGCAATGGGAAGTTTTCAATACGGATGGAAATTACATTCTCTGTATAGGAAATGCAAGTAGGAAGGAAATTCTGGGAGCAAGTCAATAAAAGTAAAAATTCTACAAGTAGTAGTGTGGGGGAAGAGAAACAAAACAGAGCATTATTTGAGAAATTAATAGATTTTGATATGACGATATAGAAAAAAAGAGCAATATAGAAGATAAACTGGATTGAAATGAACAACAGAAAACAATTACTATTTCATATTAATATTAAAAGATAAATGTCAAAATAAACCTTGAGAAAATCTACTCTAAGATAAAGTTGCTACTATCTGAAAATCTGCCAATTCAACAAAAACACCCATGTAATAAATAAAACAAAATGTTAACTGAACACCTAACATCAAACAATAATTAAACCAATGTTTCTAAAAATGTGTATATAGGCCAATTTCTAGTAGATCACAAAACATTTACCTGAAGTGAATATTTTAAAAGTTACTATGGCATACTAATTTTATCAATGTTATTTACAAATACTTTTAATTTAATTATTCTTTTATTAATTAATGAAAAATAATAAGAAACATGATTCATAAATAGCTATTACACCTTTAAATTTACATACTAATTAGTACCTTTAACACACCAAGGCATTACGCCAAGCAATATTTTTATTATTTCTGTTGTCAACAACCGATTGCTTAACTCATATTCAAGAGTGTTGTTTGGTTCACTACACCTTTACTTCATACTTTTCTTTACAAAAAAAAAAATTAAACATGATTATAGAAAAATACTTTTGTTACAAGAGGGCTATTCATTAAGCAAGGTCCGATTGGCTGTAGCTATGTAAATTTTGTGCAGCTTACAAAACATGCACACGCCCCGGCACCTTGAAAAATGCAGACGCCATTTGCAGTTGTAGCATCACTGTGTATGGTTTATATCGTGGAGTTGAAATGTTACTAATAATCGAGTGTCTGAGTGAATGAATGTTAATACTTGTTCGGCCTAATTCAATGACTAATAGCAAAGTGCATAAATGGGTTTGACTTTTCAGGGACTGGCTGGATAATGAACATGATTGAACCACTATTGGGCTGACCTTCTGTAATCACAGATGATTTGGTGTGCAAAGTTGATACAAAAGTTTGTGAAGAGTGGCAATTCACAATTTCCACTTTGTCACTGATATTGTTACAAGTTTCAAGTTCAGTGCTATACAAAATTGTTTCTAAAATCTTGCAGTTCAAAAAACTGTGCTTGTGAGGGGTTCCCAGGCTCTTCTTTCTGAAGAACACTAAAAAAGGAGAATGTATAGTGCTTTAACATTTTTGACCTGATACAGTAAGGAAGGAGATGAACTTTTGGACCTCACTTGTCACAGGGGATGATACATGGGTTTCTCAAATCACTAGGATCAAAGGAGCAGTCAATGAAATGGTTAGACATAACATCTCCAGTCAAAGTGAAAACCAAACAAAAAGCAAGATTATAGTAACTATGTTTTGGGACAGACATGGTGTCCTGTTAAGTCGATTTTATGCCCAAAGGGACAACAATAAAATCAGCTGTTTACCTTGACAGAGGCTCAGCATAGCATATGGAATATGTGATGTAATCTACTGTTATCTTGAGTTCTGTTGCTGCATGATAATGCACAACCAAATTCTGCTGCTCAGACTCTACAGTGAATCAGATCTTTTGGATGGGAGCAATCGAACTACTCACCAAACAATCTGGACCTTGCACAAAGTGATTACCACCTGTTCCACGACCTGAAGAAGTTTCTTGGCGGTCAGCAGTTTGACACTGTTGAAGAAGAGAAAACAACAGTTTTCACTTCTTTTCACAAGTGAAGTTTTAGATTTAGTTAAGTACATAGATTTTGAAGACTGCTTGTCTTTACGGTAATTCTGATTTATATGACATGGGCATAAACAATCTAATAAAACATTATGATAAATGTTTAAACACACAAGGCAACTATGTAGAAAAGTAGTATAAAGTGTAATGAGTGAAATAAAAACATTTTTGACAATATCTTTATTAGTTATACTTATATTAAAAAATAGACGGTTACTTAAAAAATACATAAAAAAATTACAGTGAAATTTTAAAAGTTTTTCTTGTAAGCTTTTGACAGTAAAAGAGAAATGCTACAAGTGGGAAATTATTAAAACAGATAAAGCTAAACAAGTTCTAATGATTTTAGATAATTCTACATGAAAACACACAAAGACCCAATTACAATTAGTGCATTTAGTCTCGTCCAGTTTCAGGTTAAACATTCAAAACAATAACTTTATAATATGATATTTTATCAACTAATCTTAAAATTTGTTACAGTTAATAATACATACCCAATAGGTTTAGGTTGCACTTTGGGTTCTGAAGACCTCAATTTTCTTTCTGCCAGCAGAAAGTAGGTAGCTGTAATATGATTATATTCATTTCTATCTAGTGCACTGAAAAATTAAACGAAATATTTAATTACACACAAACAAAATGTAAGTAATGGATTCATTCAATGGGGTGTACTTTTAAACATGTAAAAAAAATAATGAATTCTTTATTAACCACTTTTATTTCAGTAATACTAAACTTCAGTTTCATGAGTAAAGAATTTATACTTTTTAACAGTAATCACAATTATAAAACAAAACAATATCCATGTAACGTCTCATTTTGATAGATCTGAAATCTTAATCAACAAAAATGGCTAATAGATGTACATAACAATATGTTATTTAGATTTATAAAATATAAAATCTTGTCTTCATAAAAATACTAGATTAATAATAAATAAATTTAGAAATAAGAATAAAATAATAAAAATTATTTAGACTTGATAAAAACTATGCGTTATCAAAATAGAAACTTAATCTCACTTTCCCATATACAATTTTTCTTTTGTGTCCTTTTGACTTTTTAACACCATTTTTCCCAATTGTTAGGCTAGGACCTATTTTTACAAGTAGATGTCCTCCCTAACACTGAGTAAAGAATGTCTACAAGATTCTTTATATTTAAAAACTTTTTCTTTTATGATTTAAACAAAAAGGCATCTGTTAAGTTCAGTAATTCTACTGCTATTTATAAATTACGTTATTACACATATATTTACAAGCTTTTAAAATGGATTTATTTTTTCTGACTTATATACTAAATTTCAAATAACAGACAATGTAACCATCACCATTCATCAATTTGCATTTTCAGAAATACTGATAGCAAATTTATTCAGTTAAGACATACATGTTGAAAGAAAAAATATTGCCAGTCAGTAAATTGTATAAAAAAGAGAGATAAATACTAAGTTTTAACTATTTTATTTACAATTAGTCTAGTCTAACTTACTCAAGCACTTCTTCTTTGGTAGCTATTTTGCCATTGACCATTTTTTGGACAATAAGAGCATGGTCTTCTTCTGAAAGATGATGCCGAGATATTAATGGTACTGCAAGATCATTTTGTTTGTCCATTTCAAGCCAAGGATCACTAGCAATTTCTGCTAGTTTTGATCTTTTTTCTGGCTCACGAACCAGCATTTTTGATATCAGTCTGAAAAAAGATGAATTCCACAATAAATAAGTAATAAAATAACAAAATCAAACAATAATAAAACAAAGATAAATCCATAATTTATTTATTCTTTGTAAGATTGCAAGAGAGTTGTGATTCATGTGCTATTATGACTTTATCCTGGATATGTCTTCAGGTATACCTGAAATGGAGTAAAGTCTTTTTTGAGGCCGATTCATGACTTGCGTGTAGCTGTAAGTTATTGAAGTACCTGAAACAATGTAACGTGAAAAACAATGAAACAAAACACCCATTTCAGTCTAAAATCATATAATAAAAATGAAAACATAGAAAAAAAACTCATCAAATGGATAACACATTTCACTCATTATATAAATATCCATGATGTAAATTCAAAATTTTTTTTAGGATTAACACTTTCTGTTTTAAATAATAATTATAACTGATAAATTATCATTTCATGATGGTAGTTCAATAAATCACATTATGATCAGCATCACACTTTTCTTTCCAGCTCAACAATAACGTCTATAAATTTATAAAATTTATGAATTTTTATAATAAGAGAGTGAGATTACAGATAAAACTCAATTGTTAAGAGAATAAAAATTACATTTTGCTTCAAAAATTGTTATACGTAGTAACATTACTAGAAAAGCATGGTGAAACAGTAATGAAAAAAAAAGTCTTATGAATGACACAAATGCTTTCATGAGAATTATGGTAGCACTGAAAATTATGGCTAACAGGCTAATGATTGACTAATAGGGACCTATTTAAAACACGATAAACAATAAAAAATTGTGTGTAAACACTTTTTCTTTTTTTCTCTGTTGTTTTTTCTTTTTTCTCCGGGTGCAGAAGGAGTGTCATTATCAGCACCAGAATATATAATATGCAATAAAATATTAAGAGTTAATTAAAAAATTAATAGTAATATAAAAACACAGGGTAGATGTAAAATGTCTGTGTCGTATGCTAAAAGCAAAATAAACCATAATGAAATACAATATTAAAAAACTAACTTAAATCAACGAAATTACCATCAGGCAAACACCAAATGACATAAATAGATGAAAATTATTATATGAATAATCAAATATATGGATACAGATGTACGGCCTAAAGAAATCTTAAAACATTCAATAACATGGTCATATCATTTTCTAAGATATTTAGAATGTTAGCACCTAGTTTAAACTTCTGATACAAGACTGCATAACAAAAACGGTGCAGGTACACAAGGATGTGGTGTACTATTAGTTGGAAGTTAGAACAAACACAAATGAGTGCATTGGTTTGATTTATAGGGTGACTATGGGTAAGCCCTTTAGCATACCCTATTCGCAAATTGCAAATCATAACCTCCTCTCAATGTTTATTCCTGCATGAGGAGCTCCAAGGTCTTCTTAACTGGACAAAGATTACTGCTGATTGTAGTAATCCATTCACTTTGGCACTTTTCATAAACCATCCTTTTAAAAAAGCAGATAAGATCATCAGAAACAACACAATTGGTGGAAGGAGGCTGCAAACGAGGCTCTTTTGCTGTGCTAACAGCGTACTCATTGCCTGAAATTTCAATGTGGGTGGGGATCCAGCAGAAGTTCACACTTCTGTTTTGTTAAGACATTTCAGAAATAATAGACTGTATCACATGAGCAACAGGTTGTCAGGAGTACATGTCACTAATCACCTGATATGTGGAATCTAAACAGACCAGTACATATTATGTAGAACCTTATTAACTTAAGGCCTCATTAACTGCATACAGCTCCAAGACAAAAACACTAAATATGATTGGCACCATACATATTTGGGAAGGCTAAACTAAACATATACATTCTATTGCCAATCGCACACAACCAATGGAATTATCATGTTTAGAGCCATCTGTATAAACTACAGCATTAGGATTCACACTATTTACAATATTATAAAATTTTTCTCATAAGATAACCACATTTGTGTACTTTTTATAATACTGACAAAAACTAAAGCATTAATTTACAAGAGAAGGCCACTAAGGGGGGTAATAACATTGGATAACAGTTAGAACTGGAGGTAATTGTATACTTAGAGCTAAGAAAACACACCGAGTGCTTTGATGCCTAGAGAAGCAGTAAATCTCAGCTATTCCTGATATTAAGATGCGGATCTTTTAAAGAGTATTGGTCCGTGGGATAGGATGGTAACTTCAGGAACATGATTTACCTTTACCAGGTTTCAGTACGGAAATCACCAATGCTTCTAGCATCTGGAAAAGGCTGGCCAGAAAATATTTTATTGTAAATAGAAAAAAGATGTCCTAATGTATATCTGAAAAGCGACATAAAATAATGAGCCTGATACTATCATTTTCAGAGGAAGCATTATGGGAATTATTCAAGGCAACCTTTGCTCATCAAAAGAAAAAGGACGTTTAATTCATTCTGAAAGTCTCCAATAACAAAAAGAATACTTTCTACTTGCAACTTATAACTCATAAACTCAGGATGACAATATAAGGATGTAAGGGAAACTGATATAAATGTATTTTTAAACCTGGCTGCCAAGTCAATTGCCAAAGTGACAAGGGTGCTGTTGTTTTCCAGTCTGACTGATCCACACACGATCTGAAATTTTCTTCAAACAACTGATGATGGAGTCTGGGAAATGGTACTGACTTAATTCAGCCATGATTTTCAATCAGTATAGTAAAACACTCGACATACGCTCTCGCATTCTGGAAGACACAGAGCAATTCTGCCTTCGACTGAAATTATGTAAAGCCCTGCAATGATCCCTTATCACACTTCAACAGTCTTTATCCCACCAAGAGACAACAGGCCATCTTAGCTTTCCAGATGTTAAGAGGGATCATTTGTGTTATTGAGTGTCTCTCTTTTTCTGTTTAGCCTCCGGAACTGCTGCAAGGTATTACTTCAGAGGATGATATATATGAGGATGATATATATGAATGTGAATGAAGTGTAGTCTTGTCAATCTCAGGTCGACCACTTTTGAGAAATAAATTAAGTATCTGGTTTTTAAACATGGCTAGTTTTTGAATCGTTGGACCACCTCTTCTGTCATATTGTTCAAAAGAATTTTTGTACCTTATACAATCTGCTTTTAATAACCCGTGTGCACTGCAAGCTCTAAGGCAAATTACTATTAGTGATTGAGATAAAAACTGGCCTAAGATCGCTTCCAAGGAACTTTTTGGACATGTGCCAGCATGACTGTAAGACGTAAGTCATGGAAGAAGGGATGCTGAACACAAGGACATATCGATGAATGAAAATTTACCTGGTGAAATTGGCATAAATTTGTATGACACATTATTCAACAAGCAAAAATTCAAAATCTGAAATATTGTACATCGAAAAGAATATGATGACAAGCTCCACAATTAGTGATGAGTGTTGAAATTGCCAATTTTTTTTTTTTTTTTTTTTTTTTTGTTTTACCTCCGGAACCACCGTTAGGTTATATCTTCAGAGGATGAGATGAAT
>JAAAKQ030227849.1:0-11336 GCA_010016005.3 Zanna intricata | reverse complement strand
TTCCGCACTGTAGAATCCCACTACAGTGAGATGTTTCCTCTCCGGGTTGTGCCATACTTAATTGGAGGTCCGACCCGCAGGGGAAAAAAAAAAGAAGATTAATAAAAGAACTGTAATTAAATCTAAATCTAGTTACTACATCATTGTACTCACCAACATTTGAATGTGGAAGATCTGGCAGATAAGGCAGTTTTTTTATTAATATAATACTGTCATAAAGTGAAGGTTGGAGAAGAGCAGCTATTGCATTTGATATTAACACAGCCATCTGTAAAATTTTAACAAAATCTGAAATCACTATTGGTGCAAAAATTATGTGCAGAGATTAAGGCTTTATAAAAATAAAACCTCCATCAGAATTTGAAGCAAATCACCTTACCTTTTAAATTATTTTGCTGCATTTAATGATGTTAAACATTTTTCATTTTTTAGTAATTTTTTAAGATGTCCTCTCGGTAAGGACAAAAAGGTACATTTTTTTTTTTTTGGCTTCCTGTTCCATAAAAATGAAGCTAAAATCTTGACTTGATTGCTTATTAAAAAAAATCACTGTTAAATTTTTTGTCAAACTTGTCCTTCTATTATCTTACCATCTTCCATTTTTGAAATTAGTATCTTTAATTTTTTGTTGAGTATTTATTCAGTTCAAAAAATCATATTATCTTTGAATCTACATGACATACAAATTTGGGCTAAGATCTGCTATTTTCATCATTATTTTAAATTAACTTTTTAATAAAATGTATTGCAATGTAAAAAATAACACTGACTACCTTCATTCTATTTTTACTAAATTTTTTCATTTTATTTTATTATTTTTTTAGTTTTATAAAAACTTAATCTGAAAAAAACAGTAACAGTGATTCATGACAAAATCATTTTAAAAAAATGGAATCAATAGTTTGGCCATTAAATTAAAAAAACCTAGTGTGCAAAAGATCCTACATGGTAAATAATTCTTCCTAAATTACATCAAAATGTCAGTAGGAAAATAAATAAAGCTTTAAAAAATAATTTATCAAGATAACAGTATAATTTACTGAGGTACTTCGTAAGCTTTAGTATGATTATATGTAACAGTAACTCATCAACAAATTTACACACATTTTGGTTTTCATTGAAAGTAAAAGCAAATGAAATGAAAAATTCATTAAAAAAAAAATATATATATATATATATATCTGTGCAACCTACTCAGCTAATTGTAGGTAATGCAAGCTTGTTCCAAACATTAAGAAATGTTAACTTTATTAGTCATAGTATTTGGAAGTACATTATAAAACAATAAAAGGTTACTATTATGGAAATATGTAAATTAACTTTCATTGTTTTTTTAAATAAGCATTTTTATATTTATGTAAATTGCTTGGGTTTAATACCTTATAATTTATGAAAACTTTTATCCAATATCAATTTTTAGTTCCTACAAAGAATAGATCTTTCTATGGATGAAATCAATGCACACCTATGAATGTCATAAAAAAAACAGAGACCACCAGACATGTAACTAATAAAAAAATACTTGTAATTAATAAATAAACATAAAAAATTGTGTAATAACAATTTATAAAATTAGTGATTTTCAATTTGTTAGTTAACAAATCATTCATATACTTTACATCATTAATGTGAAACAATATAAGATTCAAAAAGACAGGCCAAGGTCAAAATTGATCTAGATAATTCTGAAAAAATATCGTGAATTGTAAGTGTGAATCTTCTATTGTTTCACATTAATGATACAAAGTTCATAAATGATTTATTTTTTAACATATTGAAAAATGAGTAATTTATCAAAGTTAACATCATATATCACAATCTCTGCATTCCTAATACAATTTCATAATTTTCAAAGCTAATTACTCAAATTTTTTAATGAAAATTTCTGTCTAAATTTTTATTACATGAAACATGTCATAGAGGTGATCATTAAACTTCAGAACAGCATGCAGAAGAGATTACAAATACAGCCAATGGATAAAACACCTTATTCTATTAAATAATGATAACTGAAATCAGTGGAATAGAAGCAAATAGATTGCATGAGTGGTATATGATATATAAGCATTATGTCAACTTCACAAAGAAAAATGTGAAATCTGTTAATGGTGATCAAGTTAACATTAGTAATATGTAGAGTAGAACTCCTAACTAAACTACAAAATATTAAAAGCTAAACTGATAAAATGATTAAGATGCCTACCATAATAGGAATAATGTGAGTTATTTGTCCAGTCATCTCAAAAACAATAACAGATACTGATATAGTATGAGTTACAGCACCAGAAAAAGCAGCTGCCCCAACTGCTGCATAGCCCCCTGCAAAAAAAAAGTTTTAAGTTTTTATCGACACCAAAGAAAATTCTGTATGGACTGACAAACACGAATTCAGGTAAATAGGCCAGTCACATAATTAACCCACTCACATAAACATTTTGAATGCTCATAAAACTGGCTTTTTTTTTTCAATTTACCAGATAATTTTTGCGCTCAAAAAATGAAATCTGCTACGTGGTAAGGTTGCCAATTGAACAACTGACAATTGTATGTGGCCGTGTGACCATTGAAACAATAAAGGGTTTTAGGTAAAGCAACTCATTTCAAAGGACTGGATGTTAATCTTCTGCTAGAATGTGATTGAAACACGAAGTCTTGGATGATATGTATCTAAAATATTGGATTTTGGTAATGAATGAATTAAAAATTTGAATATATTAATAGAACAGAATTTTTTTTTTAATATTCCTATTTACCAATAATATTGCTTTAAAACAAACATCAGGTCATTTTAATCACATAAATTTATGACTAAATTACAGCTACTTGACCATAATAAATATCATAGTAAAAAAACTTGAACATAGTAAGAAACTTTAAGTAAAAATACCAAAAATATATTCCCTAGTTAACATTCACCTCATGAAAGATTGACTAGTTGAAGAGGATGAAATAGAATATTAATCAATAAATTATTACATGAGTACATGTAAGTTTTCTTTTCTTGTTTTTTTTTAGGGAAAAAAGATTTTGGTGTTATTGCCTGGAATAAAATTTTATAAAAGAAAAAAATTGAAAAAAGAAGAACCACAATAAACTAAAAAATTAAACAAAAACTTACAACTCATATCACATTAAATTAATTCTTCTGCACTAGAAAACACTATATATCCCAATTATAAATTTTATGTAAAATATTAACACTGTAAAAATAGCAACATCCAGTCTAAAATCCATATTATTGCCCCAAATTAGGCGATTGTTTCCATGTAATTTAAATTTAAGACACAAAACCACATAACATATGCAATCCACAAGTATGTAGTGCACAGTCATGCGGCACTTGCATCATGTGCGTAATGGTGTGTGTCCAGCTGACATCAGATACTTGTGTGTTACTCTAGTATGTCCTAATTCCAATTGACAGAGGACCACTTCCTCACAATGAATTTTTCTGCATGAGAAGATGAGGAGTCCCATGGCAACACAATCTTTAATTGGTGAAAATATATAAAAATTTAGTTCTATGTGATCTGGTTATGTTTTGTAATGTTGAGGTAAGAAACTCCGATGCCTTGGGGACGGGCGATTCCTCAGCCAAGTGTCTTCCAAGATGAAGGAGGTGATTTAAAAGAATGGAAGTCATAGGTGACATCCCAGAGGGGGTGTTTGTGGGGCTCCCTTAACAGGAAGCTTAGTAGATGGCTTACCTCTATCTGTGGTTATTCCTGCCAACACAGGTGAAACTTTGGGAACAGGGACTTTTAGATAAATCCTACGATTTGGTTCACTAACTTCAACTAATGACTTCTTGTTTATTTTTGTGAAAAAGGGTATTTTTTCTGAAATGGTGGCTGTAAGTGATACAACTTGATCAGCCAACATCTGAACAAGATTTTTATCATTGCAGAATCTGCACTGCTGATTACCTAAATTTGTAGGAGCTTATTTTAATGTAGCGGTGGCAAACGGTACATCCGGTTTAACCAGGTTCCATGAATTGATTATTTTTCTATATTCTCTGCATGCAGCCAGAAAAGATAGCTTCTGTTCAATAGAAATTCTGAGAATTGCCTTTTCTTCTTTAAAAGTTGGGCAATCTCAGGAGCAAGCTATATGGGATCCAATGCAGTTGACACATTTCTTGTTTCCTTGGCAGTTAATGTCACTGTAGCCTTCCTTAGCATATCAAACAGAGATCTCTATTTTGAGCAGGATGTTGTAGTGTGACCATACTTGGCATTTGAAAATCACTGTGGGTTGGGTATGAATGGTTACACTCGAACCACTAGATAACCTACTTTAATTTTCTCTGGTGCTACCAGAAGGATAAATGTCAAAATTAGGGAAGATGTAGGTTCTTCCATTTTGCTTTACCTTTTCAATATTTGCTTCACCTCCACAACTTCCTGAGTACAAAGCTCACTAACTATTTCATTGACATCCATCTCTAGAAGATGCAAAGCCTCAGCTAGTATTTGAAAATTTGTGACATAAGTTTTTATCCTCATCGGACAACACTGAGTGAGGTCTTTTCATATTCAAAGTTTGGTGGTTTTTTTCAGATGGATTACCAACCATCATAAGAGTTTCTTGTGGACTTGTAATTTTGGTCCCACAAGTAAAAGTAATATAATAGACCACTCCAGCTGAGCGAGCTAAATACAACTGGGCCACCTGGGTTCACCCACGTGCCCAGAGGACATCGTTCGAGACTCATTACATAGGGCCATTCACCCTTCAGCTTGTTTCCACCTTGGGTTACAATTATGTTTTGTAAAATGTCACACACCACCAAATGTGCGTGTAATTCAAAAAAATATGAAAAATGCTGATTTCAAAAAATTTAATTTGAAATAAGCAGGCTAAAGCTAAATAAAGTTTATAAAACTTATTTAAATAAAACTTATCTATTATATCTTGGAAATTATGTATATCAGACAGTTTTGTAAGCACACAAACAATAAAACATCTAACAGTTAAAATGGCAATCATTTTAACCAGATTTCATTAAAAATAAATACAGGTAAAGTAATATTAAAAGATATTCTAAACAATTTTATTAGGTATCAATAAAGAGAG
Source organism: Zanna intricata (assembly GCA_010016005.3). Classification (NCBI taxonomy): domain Eukaryota; kingdom Metazoa; phylum Arthropoda; class Insecta; order Hemiptera; family Fulgoridae; genus Zanna; species Zanna intricata. Next base: position 6,257 of record JAAAKQ030227849.1, on the reverse strand, counting down.
TAATTCTTGAAATAGGGAATTGTGTATTGTTGTAATACTCTTCTAATACTTAGTTTTTTCAGCTGTTACAAAAACATAAGGATCTAAACAATTACAATTAATTTACCTATCACAAAAACAAACAATACTAGTATGAGAATCAATCCTGAAATAGTTGTAATAATATTTATGTCATTATTATAAAATGTAAAAGATAAGTGCCAAAAGATTTTTCTAAGAATAAATACATCCACAAACTACATTTATACTACGCCACAGATTAAAAATATTAGTATACAACACATTATTCATTATCATTAAATATTGCTGCTTTTTAAATGTAATTTGTCTGTCCATAACACACACACATACACACACACACGCGCGCGCGCACAGTGTAACATAATTTTTTAAAGCAAGTCATTTAACATTTAATAATTTTAACGTATTACACACATCAAATAATGATGCTTTATTACTTTTCAAAATCTATTAAATTTTTTTATAAATTCTGTAGAACAGAAACAATGAGAAAAATATTACAATGTTTTAACTCATAAAATTAATTAAAAACAGAAATAATAATAATAATATGTACAAAAAACAGAAATAATTAAAATAATTAAAAAAAATATATTCTGATAAAATCAGGACATTTAAAATTAATGATAATAAATAATTTTTTTTAATAATAAATTTAACATGTACTATAATTTAATTCTGTATTTATCTTTAATTTTATTGTCATGTTCCCCAACACCAGATTCATCAAGCAGACCTGACAGTACTGCATTATTGCTATTGATTTACTAACAAAAAAAAAGAAAAAAAAAGATATAAAAATAACCATTGTTGAAGTGGGTTAGGATGTGGTCTTTTTTTTTATAAAAGTAGAATATGGAAGATTTATACAATATTGACCAATACCACAATATTGAATTGGTCAATAATTTATTGACCAATGTTTATCTCTTTAAAACTACTCTTCAAATTTTCTGACTTTTAGAAATTTTACAAATTTGTTGACATTTTAAGTTAAATAACATCAGTATGCATGCTTTTATCATGTAAATACAACACAAAAAAGGCTCCATAATTAACATGACTTACCTGGTATGATTGGTGTATTGGTTCTACCATGCCTAATTCCATTTGGATAAGCCAAGTGAACAAGTTCACCAATCACACGCCCAAATGCTGCTCCAATTTTGAATACAGGAATGAAACTTCCAGATGGAACAGGGATTGTTGATGCAATAACTGAGAAGATAAACTGAAATAATTTAGTACAATAATAATGAAATTAAGTATAATTGTAATGTAATAAAAAATGTTTTGAATTATTACGATTTATAATCATTAAATTAGTTCATTTTTAAAATTTTTTTTACAAAATAAAAATCTTTAGCGATCAGTACACAACAATGGGTTTAGAATGCTAACAAGGATGTTATTATAATACCAGTTGGATAAAAATGCATGCCCCCCCCCAAACACACATTCATTTGTGCTTATACTTAGCACATAAAATAGAATATTTTCAAACATCCCCCACCTATCAGACATATTACAATATGTCATATACAATATATTGCAGTCATTGTACAAAATGCCAATGTCATAGTGCAAAATGTGAGTATCAACTATGTAGGGAAGTAATGGTGATGAGTAAATTATTTATTTTTTAAGTAAACTCTCTCTCAGCTTTTTTTAATCTATTTTTTTTTTCTAAGCATCTCTTCATTAATTGTGGACAGACCTTACACATATTATTAAGTATTTTATTACCTGTGCAATAGAACAGGGTTAAATTGAACTATAATTATAAACTGTTGACAGATATCAAAATTTAATTAACCTATACCAACAGATTAAACTATCTGATTTAATTTTTCACAAGTTTTCACTCAGAAGTGCAATTTATTAAAAAAATTAATGAAATAACAAAAATTGAAAATGCAAAAAACTTTCTTATATATATTCTTATTCATTGTACAGTTGGAATCGAACAGAATACAGTCATCTTCTGTACAGTTCATTGGTACAGAAAATTGGAATCGAACAATTAGACTAAAAATACTGTCTTATCCAGTAAACAGTTATGTATGCAATTTTTTGATCAGGCGTAGATTTAATAAAAAAATATAGTGAAGAAGGCAGTTTGAGTGCTACATTATATGCTTAACACCTAAGTACCTTGCTACTTATATATATATTAAAATGCCTTTTATATGTATATATATATTTATTTATACATAGAGACACAAAAAATTATAAAACAATTCTGTTTGTAACCATTTTGCAGCTACAATACTAAAAATACATTAACCAAACTTACAGGGCCCATATCCATGCACATTTTCAGGGTTGTTTTAAAACAAAAAATTAAAAAGAGCAATAAAAAGAAGGTAAAAAATTCCCCACATTCACCATTTTGCAACATTGACTTGACTTATATTATATATATATATATATATATATATATATTATCTCCTATATTTTTGTCATCGCCTAGCTGTCGCACTACGTAACATCTAAAATCCAAATTTTAAGGGGTCAATTTTCAGGGCTTCGAGCTGTATATAAGACAAAATAAGTTTTAATTTGATTATATTCACGACCAAAAAAATGAATCAAAAAATCTACGCTCAGAAAGTAAATTAAATAATCTGTTAATTAATTGACAACGGACTGCTTCTAGCGGGAGCCGTGTGCAGTAGATGGAACCATGTGTACTGGAAAAAATATAGGAGAGATATTTTCATACCAATGATTCCAATAATTTTTACCAATCTTCCATTTAAATTTAAACGTTTACAATACCCTTTAAGAATATCATCAAGAAAATGACATCGACAAATCACAAGGACAATCTCTAATCATTGCTGGATTACTATTGGAAAATGGCTGTTTTAGCACGGCCAATATGGCGTGCTCAAGAGTTGGTTCACCAACAAAGTGATTCATTCAAGCTGAGAATCGCCAGAAGCAACATAGTTTACAAACTACCTAATTAACTACATATGATAATAATCCTTTTATTTTTTCTAATTAATGAATTTTAATTATAGTAATATATTTCAGGTGATTTTTCTATATCGCATTTTACTTTATTTTGAATATATAATGTATTAAATGTAACTAATATATTTTAATTATAGTAATAAATTTAATTTGATTTTACTCTATTGTATTTTATTTTTATTGTTCGGCGACATCCAACATCTACGTAGTGTTGCTGGTAATTGAAACCAATGTATATAAGTCAAAATGTATGTATATAAGTCAAAATAAGTTTTAGTTAATTTAATTATATACCTGGCTAATGGATAGAATATCAATAAAAAAAATCTTACAGAAATTGTAGTTTAAATTTTTCCTTAATACATAAATCATATACTCCACGAAAAACCAGCCCAGTCGACTTTAATGATAGAAATAATAATACTGTCCCTGCCCGAAGGGTTAGCCGCGGGCCGGCCCAGGCGACTAGTTTGTAATAAATAATACAAATTTATATTATATAATAAATTAGTACTTAAGATTCATTATTTATGTATCATTATTTTATATATTTTTTGTTACATATACTCTACTGGGTTGTCTATGTCAATGAAATTTAAAATCTAATTTAACAATATAGAGGAATAATATGAATCTTAAAAAGATTAATTTCAGTAAAATAATATATATAAATATTATAATATTAATAGCCGCTATTAATGGCATTTTGTATATGTTGTATATATGTATAAAAAGTAAAACCTTTTTTAAAATGTTGCTAGAAAGACAGCTAAGAGTTTTTCTTGAGATCTGGCTCATTATTTTCTCTTAGTTATTTTTAAATTTTTTCTTAAGTTCTTCAAGTGCTTGAATATATCTTTGACTCACTGTTCAGTCTCTTTATTTCAACATAATGAGATGTTCTACTTAGACTACGTTTCCCTACCATTAGCAGAGAAAGGACTGTGACATTTAGAAAGAGACAGTATATTTTATGTTATTTATTGTGCTAAAAGTAAATTTCTTTGGATAAATACATAGGCAGCACATTTTAATTTGTTCCTTCCATTTTTTAGTAGCAGGCTCTCTAGGAAGTTCTAACCATCCAGAATCAACTTCACATACATAATTTTTAATGTTGGCTGCTAACCTGTATTCTTTTACTACCATTTATAAATCAATATTGGACTCAAAAGAAATTCAGTAAGAGAACTAACCTCTAAACTTCATCCTTTTAGAAACACTCAGAATTTGGATAAAGAAAATCACATAATTTAGATTATACAAATAATCTAAATTGCTACCGTTTCTACTGTTATTTATTGTTTACAAGTTATCCAAAACGTTGTCAAAAATGATAAGTTAAAGTTAGTAAATCTAAATCTTTAGCCATTGTTTCCCTGTTGCTCAGTCTCTGTTTAACTTTTTCGGCTTGTTTGGAGAAGTGTGCAACCAATGCTTAGACTATTGTTTGGTTTCTGAACTGTCACACTGGATCCAAGTCTCATCACCAGTAACGGTAGATTTTAAAACTCTTCCCCCTCATTATCATAACAGATGAGAAATATTAAGGCTGATGCCATTGATTGTGTTTTGTGATTGTCACTCAACTTTTTGGGACCCAACATGCACACATTTTCCTGTATCCTAGGTTTTTAGTCACAATTGTGACAGAGATCTTAAAATTTCTGGATTTTTTGCAGAAAGTTCAATTATCAATTTGTCGTGGACAAAATTATCAACACACTCAACCAGGCATACAATAGTGACAGACTTATATCCCTGCCCACCTTCATCATGGACGTCCATTCACCAGTCTTTAAATTTCCTACACCATTCCTGTACACTACCATCAATCACTTTTTTACCATACACTAGGCTCATTCTGTGGTGGATTGCAGCAGTGCTACAACCTTCTGCTTGCAGAAAACGTATCACACTAGGCAAGAGCATCGATTACAGTGACCCTATTCAATAGCCGAGAGACAGTCGTAGCCGAGCTACGGGCAGTAGCTTGGCGCAGACTGATGGAATAGAGCTGGCAATGGCAGTTGTTGTATGGAGGGCGGTGCAATCGCATGATATGCAGATCTGGCTCTCACCTACCTCTTGTTTACTTAGATCCACGATTGGAGGTTGAAAAAAAACAGCCCGCATAATAATAATTTCAGTCTTTATACATAGTCTTAACAAGAATAAATAAAAATTTAGTTTTGGTTAGAAATTTATAAAAGTCTTACCTTAGAAAATTCCTGTTTTGTTTCTGGAACTTTTTCAAACAATTTTACTGCTGTTTTTCTTAATCAACGCAATGGTATACATTAATTTAGTCTGTTTAATACAACTTTGTAAACAACCTCATACCTTCTTAATACTCCAAAAACTTCAGGTGGTAGAAGTTCTTAGCATGATCTATTAAATCCTTATGCTTACTTCTGGATATCTTATGATTCAGTCATCCATGAACTTTCACTGAAGGGTTTATTTTTTACATAGATATTCATTTTTAGGAAAATGACTTCAAGACTACTTTAAATATTTTATAGCATGACTCACATTTCACATAAACATCACTACCTCATACACACTCCAAGCTTCAGTTTCCAGAAACAATTAAAATATAGTAAAATATAGTTTTCAGCAAAATATTTTTAAGTACCTTGAAAAACTATTCGTACTTGAACAATGCTTTTTATCATTTTCATAAATGGAACAACTGACATTTATAACTAATACTTTTTTGAGAAATGATCCAATATATTTTATATCCATGGTGCATGGCAAGCAAAGCTAGATATCATAGCATTAATGTTGATATTGGTTGCCTTACACCAGGTGTTTCAAGGTGAATTACTTAATATTCTATCATTTTTAAAGGGTGTAATTATTAAAATAATGAAAAATCAAGAGAAATGCTCATGAGAGTTAGATACTTATGTTATGTCCATATTTTAATACAAATATGTAAATTAAATATTTTTTAATAAAAAGTTGATATTTATTTGATTGCATTTTAATTGTAAGTTTTCCTAACTTCTAACATTTCTTTGAAGCCTAAAGAATTGTTTAACATATTTTTTAAAAATACTTTTGATATGATACTGTTAAAATACTGAAACTATCATCATCAGCACATTAACCTTTTAAGATAAGGAACTTAACAGTAAACAGAAACATACAATCATTATACATAGATATTATAATACGAGGGCCGTTTTTTTTTCGACCTCCGATAGGCTATAAATAAAAGACAAGTTCATATAAAACAATAATTT
>JAAAKQ030227838.1:0-11336 GCA_010016005.3 Zanna intricata | reverse complement strand
TGGTCGATCTGAGATTGTACAAGATTACACTTCATTCACTTTCATACACATCATCCTCATTCATCCTCTGAAGTAATGCCTTAACGGTAGTTCCGGAGGCTAAACAGATAAAGAGAGAGACAAATAATTAAATCATATCAGTCACATATTATATGACATATCTAATACTGAAGAGTGAGCCTTTATGGACAAGATTAATCATGTCTGTACAGGTCAAAACATGTAGCTGAAAACACAGCAGTGTTGTTTGCATTAAGTACTGGATTTAGGAATGAATTAATTTTGTTCAGTCTTATTGCTGACTTAAGTTTTTTAACAGTTCAATGTTATAATGCCTCGAAATTATATAAACGACGTGGATGCCTTTTGTCATAACATATGTGGTGAGTTTACCGTAAAATCAAATAGAAAAAAAACATTTCACCTGTAATTAAAAAAAAAGCATATCGTTTGTACTTTCAGAGTAAAATTTATGATTAGGATAAGACGTGGGCTCCTCACACAGTATGCATACTATTTTACAGAACAATTTCTGTATATTTCAGAGGAAGACTAAAAGATGCACGGAAGACTTTGACGTTTGGAATACCCACAGTTTACGCATGAACTAAAGGATCTTGTAACCGATAGTTACTTTTGTTTAACAAGAATGTCTGGAATTTCTAAAAAATCTAAACATACTGTAAAATATCCTTCATTGCAATCTGCAATGAGGCCTGTACCTCACAGTGAAATTATTCCAGTTCTTGAGCCACCTGCAAAAGTTTTCAATTACCAAACAAAAATCCAACAATTACCACGATATCGTTAATCAACTTCTTACTTCATACAGAGGCCATGGGATGTAATATGTCTTTGAAATCACATTTCCTCCACTCGCATCTGAATTTCTTCCCGGACAACCTCTGAGACGTAAGTGACGAACCAAGTGAACGTTTCTATTAAGACATTTCGATGATGGAAAGCTGCTATAAAGGAAAATGGAATAATAACATGCTAGCCGATTACTGATACTGATGGGCCATAATTCGGGATGTGCCTGAGGCTATATTTATAAAAGAAATGCATCAGCGAAATCATTCTAACGCGGGTATGGCCGTGCAAAATTATAAATTTTACAGATTTTAACTATATTTTTCTTTAAAATTTTTTGAAGCGTAATTTATTTAAAACTAGGTGATAGAAAAATTGTATTTACCGATCTGTAATGCACGCAAAAAAGCAGTTCAAGAAATGAATCAAACTTAGAGAAAGGTTAAATAAAACTTTTTTGTCTATCATTGAATTATTTTACGTTTATAAATAAAAAAATAGTTTTTGTCAGGATCACTAACATATTTTTAGCGTGGTTATGAATATAACAATAGGTTTAAAAAATATAATACTAGCAAGACAATAACAATGAACATTTTGGATCATACGTGTTATAAATAAAAAAAATTAAGATACGACAATCTACGTCTACATCTACCTGTATAATAGACAAAAAAATTTAAAAAGTAGCCAATCGCGGGACTGGCCAACAGAAGTGAAAACTTGAAACAATGAGTAAAACGTGCTCCCGGATAACTAAAACAGTCTTAACATACTTTTTGAATGTATACGTATACGCTTACTGGTATACAGAAAGAGAGAAAAAGAGTTTCTCTCCATCTCATTATTTAATCTGTGATACACCACTCTTTCATTTTCTCCTGTTTTATTCTTATTTTTCTCTGTTTCAACTTCTTTTTTCTATTTTCTGCAGCATTTCTGTGATACCTTTATTTCTTGGCTCTATTTCCCTTGTAAAGCAGCAGCATCCCCTGCCATCTAAAAAATTATTATTATGCCATCTGAATATTTTATTTTCATCCAAGTCTCCCCACTGTTCTCAATTTCCTCCTTTTTTTTTCTTTAACTGTCTTAGCTAATTTTTCACTCTTTATTTCCTCATTCGATTCGTTCAACATTTCTAAGCTCTATTTCTTAACTAATTTCGCTTTCTCTATCTTGTTTAAACCTATTCTCATTTCCATCCTAAGCAGTACATGATCGCTATTGATATCTGCACAAGGTAAACCCTGGGTTTCTTAACAGTATTCCTATTCCTTTCATCTCCTAAGATACAGTCTATCTGATAGCACGCTTTTTTTCTAGGGGTTTATCCATGTATATTTCCTCCATTTACGGTTTTTAAACAAGTGTTGGTTATAAATCATTTTTTTCGTTTCCTCTCTTGTCAAAATTACACCTACCTGTTCTCTCTTCCATTCCTTACCCTTAAGCCAAATTTTCCAATTACACTTCCTTCTTCACCTTTTCCGACTACACAAATTCCAGTCTCCCATCAGTAACTTAAGCAGTTGTTTTCTGATTTCATTACATCTTTAATTCTGTAATACATCTCTTCAATTGACCACGATGAGAAACGGAAGTAACCATATTACGCGTGTGAAGCGCGACGGGAAACGATAGTAATTAATATTTATTTAAATTCAAAACATTTCGTAAAACAAAAACTTTTAACTATTTTGTTTTTTTTTTTTTTGTTTAACCTCCGGAACCACCGTTTGGTATCTTCAGAGAATGAGATAAATGAATTTAAACTATACATACTAATATATTTACATAGGTGATTAACAAATCACAAAGTGTGATCAAATCATAAAGTTTAAGTATCCCCACTTTGAACTGAAAATCTTTCATAGAAAATTTATTTTTCTACCTACAACGTTAAATTTCTGGGACAAATAAAGGCTACAGTACAATTAGAAAAATAAGTGTATTTTTTGGTCAGACTTAATGTTCCAAATGGTGATTTCCTGAGTACGTCACGACTGATTCCGTAGCTCGCATTAAAGTATCCAATGAGATTTCTGCGCACACGGCTTGAATCTCATCCCAAAGTATGTCCAAGTTACGTGGTTAACAATTATACACTTCATATTTTACTGTGTCCCATAAAAATAAAATTGAGCGGCATAAGGCCTGGAGAGCACGCAGGAAACTCGATTGGTCTCCTGCGTCCTATTCACTGGGCCTGGTACATTTTGATTCAGGTATGCTCGCACATTCCTATGGTAATGCAGAGGGGCGCCATCTTGTTTATAATAACAGCTGTCATTACCGTACATTACACGAATAGAAAAGAAAATGAAATCAGCAAGCATTGTTGGGAACTTTTCTCCAGTTACACTACTTTCAAAACGGAAAGGCCCAATGAGTCTCCTAGGAGATAAACTGCATCACACAATCACACCAGGCAAATCCTCACACGGTCTTTTCAATAGTAATATGGGATTATCTTCAGCCCAGTACACACAATTACGCATATTGATTGTTACATTATGTTTGAATTATGATGTATCCGAACAAAAAATGCTATCCATAAATCCCGTTCACTTGCAATCATCCGCTGAACCCATTCACAAAATTGTTTCCTGCAATCTGGGTCATTGTAACTTAGCTGTTGCTCCAACCTTGGAATGTAAACACTCAACTGGCTCTTCTTCAGAATGCGTCCCACGCTAATAGCACTTACAGCACTCTTACGTGATCCTTTTCTTACAGATTTTTGTGGTTTTTTGGTGGCTTGGGCAAAATGTACCAGGCCAGTGAGTAGGACGCAGGAAAAAACACTGCAACAATTCCAGCACCGCACCTAAGGGTTCATCACATGTACCCGTGCTAGGTCATCCTGATCGGCCTTTTTGCACATCACACACTGTTACGTGGACCAACCTCAAATTTGTCTCACATATCTGAAGGCCACCACTTCGAACATCTCATTTAACCATCATATGGAACATTCAGTTTGACCAGCAAATACACTTATTTTTCAGATTGGACTGTAGACTTTTCCCAGAAATTTAACCTTGTAAGTAGGAAAATAAATTTTCTATGACAGTTCAAAGTGTGTGTACATTTTTTTTCAAATATTATATATGTAGGCTAGAAGTTACAGCCAATAATATTTACGATACAGTAACTGAATTTCAAATGAGCAAATACAAAACACTCCCTTTGTAATCACTTTAAAAATTATTAATTAATGAATATTTCACATGAGTTTATGAAACATCGATTTCCGAAGTCGGAAGAGAATAAGTTGTCATCGATAAAACATGAAACATCGAAGTCTGTATTCACATTAAAAAAATTATTCACATTCACATTAAAAAAAAATATGTGATTAAAGAAGTTGCGTGTAAGGTGCTGCAATCCCAAGTCCAAAAAGAATGAGAAAAAAGAAAATGCTGTTGCTAGTAAACTTAACAGAAAATCTGGCGGAGACTTTTCTCTACTCCAATAAAATACAAATACCGTGAAAAGTATGCAACAGGACTTGATGAAAGCGGAAGATTACTTAAATTGGATGGAAGAATTATTAATTCCATATCTTTCTGATAATACTGTTATAATTTCTGACAACATAGCCTATCACAATGCCTTCACCAATTTCCAATTCAACAAAAGATGTGATAAAGTATTGGCAGAAGCATTCAGTTTCTCATTCTTCCTTGATGGTGAAACCACAAATTTACGAATTGGTAAAAATAACAGGGGAATGCTTACTGTCTGACGAACATTTTGAAAGAAAGGGCATGACATTTTCCGCCTACCTTTATACCACCCGGATTTAAATCATATCGAGATGATTTGGTCAGAAGTTAAAGGATACGTAGCAAGTCAATATCAAACGTAACATTTGATATCGAAGGCTATTTGAAAATGAAGTGAATAAAAAAAATGTATGTTGTATTGTGCTAAAGTTAAAGAAACTGAAGCTGAATATATGCCTTCAGAACACAATACTAGAAATAATACTATTGATAATCTTATGGAATCATTTATTTTTTCTTTACAAGAAGTTAGTGAAAGTGACCAGTGATGATTACAATGATTCTGTTGACAGCAACCCCGGAAATTGTATATTTCTTGTGAAATGGTGGCGTTCACCATCTTTAATTAAAGTAATCTTTGTTTGTTCCAAAATTTAAAAATAACTAGTTCTTCTGTAATTTCCAGTTCCATTATTTAGTGTATTTAATCCAATACTAACACCACAATACATCTTACAAAGGTCTATTTGCTATTCGGTAATGAAGCTTATGCTATAAGTACAATAGAATGATTCGAAGAGGCACCAAGCATCAAGATTGGTTACACCATCTGTACATTAATGACAGTTTTTAAATACCTCAAACCTTTTAAGTATTACTGAGTATACAAATTTAATTAATAATTAAATTTGTACTCAGTAATATTCTTCTTAATGGCGTAAATTTTTAATCTAGGAGTGCTAATGTTGAAAATTTCAGTGCTGAGTAGCAACTCTTATTTAATTAAATTTCTTTTGTTTTAAATAAACGTAAATAAGTTACTCTTTGTTCTGATCCGCATAAAAATAAACTTAAAAATACATTATGTAGATCAAGTCAGTTTAAAATAGATTATAAGTATAAAAACAGGTTATAAGGTAAAAAATAGGTGTGTTTAAAGTCTGAATTAATTATTTAAATAAAACACATGAATTAATGTTAAGATAGCATTATTAAATATTACTTTTATTACATTTTTCGTATGATTCGCTGATTTATTAAAAATGGCAACAGAAGCATAATATGGTATTTTATCATAAGCAGACATATTGTACTGTGTTATATGAAAATAGTTCCGTTGTCTGATTTGAAGAAAGTGGATTATGTTATTTTTTTTTTAGGTAAGTGATCATTCTTTTTAGCAAAGGTTTTTCGTTCATAAATATAATATGATAATTATTTCAGAATTATAACCTATATTAGGATAAGTTAACATATTTAATTTTCCAGATGTAGGTCTATACGATTCATTCTTATGGACACCAGATAATGATCTGGTAGCTCTCATTTGTATCTTAAAAATTCGTTATCCATCACTTCGAGGAAGTTCCTTCCTTGAAGGAACTTTTGAGGGAGCTCCAAAAGATGACATTTTAGTTTATTTGAGATGTATGTAGGGATAATAAATATTTAATTATGGTGAAAACAATAGTGTTTTATTAAAGGGTTTGTAAGTAAAACAAGACGGCTTGATTTTGTTATAAACGTAATCATCCAACGGGATGATCCAGTTGTTAGATGATTTTTTTTCATCTAACAAAACATATAGAAATTTCGCTATGTGAGCAACATAAATACTTATGACTAATGGAAATTCTGTTCACACGATCACAATGTTACGTATGTTAACCTGAGAAGTAAATGGTTCTGGTTTTATCCATTTTTAATGTTGAATGGTTAATTCATCCAGTGAAAATATTTTTGAGCTGCTATTGAACAATTTTCCATTTCTTTTAAATAATTATCTTCAGATATAAATACAGGTGTGTCATAGACGAAAAGGATTACAATGAATGATGATGCACTTATGACGCACTCCATATTATATCTACTGAAGTGAGAAAATTAAAGAATTTAGATATAAGTAATTGGAGATTATTTACTAAATTGAATATGCAAAGTCTCAATTATATTATACAGGATTTTCGGTTTCAGCATCTGCTTTTCTATACTTGTTCTTTATGAAGACAGATTTAGTATTAGGAAGATCATTTTTACATATATTTTTTAAAAATATATCTGTACATATATAGTGTATATATTAGTTGTACAAATATATGAATATATTTTTTTACATATTTTTATCTTTCATATCAATTTTTTGAACACAAGCTTATGAAGAATAAAGTGATTCAAATTTTAATAAAATTCAATAAAAAAATAAAATTTTTGATTAAAATAGAAGGAGAGAAGAATTAGTTATAATCTATAAAAGAATCAGACTGAAGTTATAAAAATAGAAGCTAGCAAATTCTGATTCAGAAAGAAGTAAAGTGAGAATGAAATCTTTTCTGGTTGCTTTTTACCTTCTTCATTGAAGAATAAATACAGACATTAAAAGAAAATTTATTAGAGGCCAAAGTATTTATCCAAGGTAAATAATAAAGCTGTAATGATTCCCTGATGGTAATATTGTTGTTGGAAACACCAACAAATACTGAATGCTGTTATTTTTATCAAGGATTTATTGAGAGACTTTTTTTGATAATAAAATTAAAAGAAATGTAAAGAAATGTGACAGAAGGAAGATAATAAGGAATCTTGTTTATAGAAGCTACCTTAAAAGAGAAATTACAAATGATTTGTTGAAGTAATGCAGATGCAAGAGAATTAAAAAAAAATTGCAAAGAATGTCTTTAAAATACTTGTACTTGTGTGGAGTTTAACATCTTATAGTAATGAAACATGGCAAAAGGAAAAGAAACAGGCCTTTGAATTAGTGTTACAGATGGAGATTATTGGTGGTTAGATTGGTCAATAAAACTCAAGATGAAGTCTTAAGATGAGAAGCAGAGGATATAAATTTTGTAGTACAATATCAGATTTCATTAGAGTTTTACAGTCATCAAATTAATAGTTATGAGGGAGTCAGAAAGGGCTCCCTTATTTACATTATAAAGTCAAATGTTCCTTGATACAAGAAGACCATTAAAAGCAAAGTAAAATGTTTATGTCATGTTAAATTGCTCCTTCAGTTTAATTTTAAAGTGAATGTAAGTATCCAAATAATAATGTTAATGGTATAATTTAGTCTTTGCTTCCAGACAGAGGCACAATCAGTTGTATCAATTAAGTCAAAATAAAGGACGTAATTGATAAGTTCCACCTAGCTGCACTATTTTAAGAATATTGTAAACAGGATGAAGCTACAAAGACACAATGTATATGTAAAGCTAAATTACATAGACATGGCATTCAACATCCAACTGAGAACAAGAAATATTTTAGTGTGATATAATTAAATATCTATTCCATTTTAAATATTCATCATAAAAATAAATCATAAAATTAATTCCATGCATACATATTTTTTATAATGAATAATGCAAACAATTTTAATGCAAATGTGCATTAATGATTTGACTAACAATTTGATTCCTCAAATCGTTAGGGCTATGGGATATTTTGCATTTGTATTTGTAAAGCATTTGAGTGAATTAATATTTTTCTATTTTAAAGTAATATTAACGATCATATAAATAAATCAACAATAAGATGAATAAGATTCAACATATGTTTTTATTTTTTTATACTTGTAGAGATTTTCCTTTAAAAAATAAATACAAGAAAATTAAAAGTAAATAAAATGGCATTTACACTTTACAGACAGAAATAATTTAGTTTTGTGAACACATATTTTTGGCATGATTTACATAGTATGTTATATGATAACATTTCTTTAATTATGAAGATTTAATCAGTCTTTACTTTTGCAATGAGTGATTCCACAGCTGGATGACTGTATATGAAAAGAGACATCATGGAGCCAAGACAGGAACCGATCCAGTAAACTATGATATGTTCACTGGTTGTATTACCTTTACAACCAAACTTCAGAGCTGTGGCTAGAGCTGGATTAAAATATCCTCCAGAATAATCAAATGCTGAAACAATGTGTAAGAAAAATTGTTAGTTAAAAATAATTCCCACTTATTTTATCATTTTGCCATTATGAAGTTAAATCTATTACTTTATTACCTTCTATTGCTAATTACTATGCATTAAAGCTATGATTTAATACTTTTCATTTTCAAGTGATTAAGACTCTTAGAACATTACTAAGACTTGCAGATATGCAATGAAATTGGTATTTTGATGTAATTGCTTTTAATACATTTCTTTCACTCTGTTTGTAATTTCTATTAACTTAAATAAGAACCTCTAGCCAAGGGCAAGAGTACCTAATTTAATTAGCTAATTGGATAAAAAATGCAACCATATATTTAGCAAAGATTTTCTGAAAATTTTCTGAACTGAGTTAAACTGAGAATTCTTCTGAACCGAGTTAATTCTTCTGAAGAACATGATAATTAATTACTGGTCCTTCTTAGAGGATTTAAGTCCACATAGTCTGATCTTATGACCAAAGTCACAGAGGAGTGAATCACAGGAGAATGAGCTCCTGAGCCAAAACTGGGGAACAGCCTGTGCGGGGAGGTGGTTAGTGGCCTTTTGAGTACTTGGGTCGCTATTGCTGATGAACTGTGCGAGGGACTCCCTCTATCCCTTTTCTTCAGGTTTTTAAACCCCAGTCTACATTTCATTATCACTAAATTATGGTCGCTATCAGTGTCGGCTCCAGGATATGCTTTGCAATTGAGGGGTTGATTTCTAAATCTTTGTTTAATCATGATGTAATCTATCTAATACCTTGCAGTATCACCAGGTTTTTTCCATGTGTATATTCTTCTATTATGATTTTTAAAATGGGTGTTGGCAATTACTAAATAATACTTCATGCAAAACTGATTAAGTCAGTTGCCTCTTTCATTCCTTTTGCCCAGCCCGTATTCACCCACAATATTTCCTTCCTTGTCTTTTCCAATTCTTGCATTCCGATCTCTAACTATTATTAAATTTTTATCCCCTTTTACATGTCTCATTGTTTCATCAATTTCTTTGTATACACACTCTAACTCAACATCATCATGGGCACTTATGGGCATATAGACAATAACAATTGTTGTCAACTTAGGTTATGATTTTGTCCTTATTACAATGATTCTATTGCTAAGCTATTTGTACTTTCTTATACTGTACTTTCTTCCCTATATTCTTGTTCATTATAAAACCTACTCCTGCCTGAACTTTACTTGCTGCCGACTTAAATATTCTAAAATCACCAGACCAAAAGTTGTTTTTCTCTTCCCACCGAACCTCGCTAATTTCTACTACATCTACATTTAACCTATCCATTTCCCTTTTTAGATTTTTTAACCTACCAATCTTTTTTAGACTTCTAACATTCCACGATCTGACTCATAGAATGTTATTTTTTAATCTTCTGGTGACTCCTTCCTTGTAGTCCCCATCCAGAGATCCAAACAGGAGACTAGTTTACCTCTGGAATTTTTTATCAAGGAAGGCCCCTCCATCTTTGACTTATGAAAATGCAGAGAGCCACATTTTCTTGACAAAAACACAGTTTCAGTTTTCCATTGCTTTCAGTTGTGCAGTACTCAAATGATTGAGTGATGTTGCTATGGCTGTTTAAGTTCTCCTGACCTACACCTTTAACAATTGCTGCCCTCATTCAGGATTCATTCCTTAGTTTGACCCTCATCAGATCCGATATGATTGCACCACCTTCGGTGCAGCTACATTGTATCACTGAGCATGCAAGCCCCCTCACCAATGGTGAGGTCTCATGATTCGTAGAGGGTAATACATATTGCACATTGTTGATCAGCTGTTATTATTTTATTACCAACTTTGAAATAATAATTCTTCAATTATAATTTATTATATTTCTGTCATTAATAATAATAATAATAATAGTAATAATAATAATAATAATATATATATATTATCTAAGTAATTTTTATTTTACAACTGTTGTGTAATTTTCAGTTTTTTTTTAAATTTTTTAACAGCAATTTTTAACAGTAAATTTTGTTTTTATAAATTTTTCACATTATCAAAATAATTTACTTTTTGTTTACATGAAATAAGTATTTTTCTGACAGATGTAATAATGTGCTGTTTCTAAATAAAATTCAAGTTCTTCTAACTTTTCTTTGTTTTATTCAACTTATACAATATTGTCAGAATTAAATTCTCTAAAGTTTTTTTTTTTTTTTTAATGTTATTTGTTTATTACCCATTTAACAAAGTTGTACATCAATGATAAAAAATGGGCGTCTTTTACCCCAGATTTCCTCAAAAACTACTTCAGATATGGTTCTGGGACCTATTTTATTAGATTTTTCAGATCAAAACTATAAGAAATGACAAATTCTTCTCTTGTTTACATTTTAGAAATTTCAGAACAACCATATTTTACCAGGATGGCTGAAATCTAAGCAAAATTTTCCACTAGCCATAGCTTGCAAATGAACTATTTTAGAACATATGAGTATGTTTATGAATTTTTTCCATTACTTGAATACGTTATGAAAGTCCTAAGAGAACTCTATCTTGCATTGTGTATATATACAAAAGAAGGATCCATTATAGTGAGCAAGTATATGAAAGAAAATCTATAAAATTTGGTGACTAAACAATTCTTATTAAAAAATTAATTTACATTGGTTAAGGGTGAAGATGAGAAATCATATATGGTAGACTATATATCACTCAGACTATATATCATATGGGCGTTAAGGAATAGTGACATGTAACATATAGCCTCTCCTATTCAAATGTCAACCTTACCTTCACGTGGTATTGCCTGTTGTCACTAACAAGGAAATGGCGACCGAGTGACCACCAGTATAAGTGGTCCCCCCTCTATCAAGTGCCAACAGCCTCCTT
>JAAAKQ030227827.1:0-11336 GCA_010016005.3 Zanna intricata | reverse complement strand
TGGTCGACCTGAGATTGTACAAGACTACCCTTCATTCATATTCATACATATCATCCTCATTCATCCTCTGAAGTAATACCTTACAGTAGAGTTCCGGAGGCTAAACATAAAAAGAAAAAAAATGAATGGTAACTGGAGAAATGCATTTGCATTGTTTGCAAATGCATCAATTGGATGAACGTAATGAGTAAGGATTAGTTATTACTCAGTGAATGGAACATAATTTTAGATTTTTATTGAGTTTCACACAGGGGAAAAGTCTGATTAGGTTAAACAATAAGCTGGCCTCCGTGGCGGAGTGGTAGCGTCTCGGCCTTTCATCCGGAGGTCCCGGGTTTGAATCCCCGTCAGGCATGGCATTTTCACACACGCTACAATTCATTCATCTCATCCTCTGAACTGTGGTTCCAGAGGTTAAACAAAAAAAAAGTTAAACAATAAACAATTTTCATGCCATTTTTTTTTTTTAAATTTACAAATCCAATCGATCAACGATGGTGAATGGTTGTTTTAACTGATAAATTCATTCGTAGCTTACCCCGACGATTATATAGTTTATATATGTTCTACTTTGTAATTAAAGTAGCTATTACTGGAAAACTATTGGTCTTAATCAGCCAAAACTGGAGCAGGAACATGAAAAAATGTTATAGTTAATAACGGATATTATTAAAACATTTTTCCACCTTGAACAAACGTTAAGAGGAGGCTTAAGATAAAAATTTACTGAAAAAGAATAATTTTTTTATTTTTACTTAACGTTTTCAAAGTAAAATATTAGAGATGAAATAAAATTGGGAACTAACAGAAGAGTGCCTTAGGAATTAAATAAAACTTCCTTTGAATTTTATAGTTATTGTAAAGTGAATGACGAGTTCCTTTTTTTTTCTTTTTTTCATGTACAAAAAAAGGAAAGAAACAAAAATTTGTTTATATATTTTGACATAACTATTTCTTAACAGATACAAGGATGTAAAATAACATTTAATCTATCTTATTCTAGATAAGAAGAGCGTGAGAAAATTTATTTATATATATATATATATATATATATTAATGCAGGTAGATTTGTTGCTTACTTTTTTTACTTTTGGTGAAAGGTATCAACGGTTCGTTAAGAATTATACCTTTATTTTTACACGAATAAAATATTTTATGATAAGAATTAGGAAAAGAAAAAAAAAATAGACGAAAATTGAAGATAAATTATACATAAAAATGATGTACATCTCGATTACTAAAAGGAGGATGTTCCTCAAATAGGAAGATTTATAATGTGAAGTGATATGACCAGATAATCAGTTTTAAACTAATAGTAATAAAAGAAAAGAAACTAAATTTTTTATTATTTTATCAAGGATTTTATATTGATAAAATTTTAGTACTGAAATCCGAACCTGTACAAGAACATGGATTGTCTCTATCAAGATAAATTTATTTAACTTGTTTTTTTTTAGTTATAAAAACGGATAATTTTAATACATTTTAGACTTATAAATTATAGACGTAATACCTATGATTTACCAGTCATCATGTATAATTTGGAAGTATCTTTGAATATAGAGTATTAATGTAGTAGGCGATCTACCGCTGTAGTTAGTTATTAGATGGCGCCACTGAAACGCTATATTGAAATACGAAAATACTCCCTAACCTTGACTAGCGGGCGAAGCGAGCTTAGGTTAGATTATAGTTTGTTTAGATTATATTTATAATTTTATTTATTTACTCTCTTCTTCGTATAATCGGTACAGTAAATACTGTATGTACTATAGTACTACTGTTTACAATTATTAGTATATCAATGTAGTGTATTAGTAGTGCCATCTAAGAATTAACTACAGCGGTAGATCGCCTACTTCATCAATACCGAATATTGTTATCAGTTATTGAACAACTTTTACACATTACACTGTAAATAATGCATTCCATGATATAAATCTTAGTGTTATTAAATGCACAACAAATCATAAGAGAGCAATTTTCAAATTTAAAATAAAAATTTCTGTATTAAAACATATTGTTATTATTTCTGCTTAGGAATTCACCCAAACAAATTTTATTGTCATAATGACTACAAATTAAAGACATGAAATTAAGTTTAAAATTGTATTATATGTGCTTTTAACAACGTTTGCATGGGAAATAATCATCTAAATACTTTATGTTTGTACAGCTATTTTTCAATATTACATAAAGTATGCTGAATTTTTTTACATTCGTAGGATATAAAGGCTAACAAGAGCGCCTGCTAAGACCAGAACTCTTGGCAGTTCAGACAACGTGTATTCACTACTCTCAGTAATGATTAAGTAGCTCAGTAGCTCTTGGCATGTCACTACTTTTTCCCCACTTCGTGCAAAGTAATTTATGTTAAGTAATTATTTTTTTAAAGAAAACTACGATTTTTTTTCTTTATTATGTTTTATTGAACTTCTTCAATGGAAACTTATTCAATTTCCATTTTCTATCGAAGTTATTTACTACAATCACTTCGGACAAATCTGTACTTACTTGTATAAAGTATCAGTGCAAAAAGTTATTATCTCTGGAAAATTAAAAGATCCGTACAATATTACATTACATTTAAGTCGTATTCCAATAATTTTTTTTTCTCATGAAAATTCTTTGATTAGTTTTTGCAAAACAGATGCATAAATATTTTGAAGACAAATCAATAATTATTTTGTAAACCTGTGATAACTAGTAAAGGATACGTATGCATCCGGTAAAATATTGAATTAAATATTTTTTTAAAATTAAAAGTATATGAGATTTTCAACTAGATTTAACTTTTTTTAATAATAATAGAAATTGGTTTTTGTCTCATGAAAATCGATTGAGCAATTTCTGAAGAAGAGCTGCGTATAAAACTTGTAGAGTGATGTGATTTCCTTAGCTGGTTCATGATTTTGAGAATACAAAACGCGCACGTACAAAATATTTTTCAAAAACTCTGGAAAATAATTTTGGTAACCGTTGTTTTATTTTCCGAAACTGCAATGAACACTGTTTTAAAGCGAGTGGACCACGATAACAAGTTAATGCAACAATTCTCACCAAAATTTATACAAGAATATTCTTTTATCAGATTTCCCAGTTAGCTGTGAAAGTAACTAAACTATTAGCTTTGTTTTGTAAACATAAGCACTGTTGAAATGATTTTTTAATGAAAATACATTAAAAAGATGAAAAACTTACTATTCATTCTTTACTCTTTTCAGTAATGGATAGATTTATCGTAAATTTTTTCTACGGTTTAAATATAAAAATATGAAATTGTTTTTCTTTTTCCAATTTAAAGAAAAATTAACAAGAATAACATTTAAAGCACACGGTACTATTTGTCTACAACTTTCAGTTAAATATTTCAAAGGAACTCTGTCCTACCTTTTCTAACTAATTGTTTTTTTGAGGAATTTTTTAATTTTTATTCAAAATATAATTTAGTAAAAAATCAATTCCGTTAAAAATAAAAATTCACCATCAATTTTTAAAAATATTTTTGCTTTAAATTAATATTAGTAAAACCTATTAAATTTCCTATACGAGCGTTCAGTTATTGACATTTTACGAACTGATCGGTTTGAAGATGAATTCATATTTGTAATTAGTAACAATAAATATTATTAATATTAATAATTCATCTTCTAAATAATAAATTCAGAAATGATTAAGTCTTACAATAAACCCTTTTTGAAGGAAAGTATAGTATTATCAAAAACAGCTGATGTCAACATAAATTAAAAAAAAAAAAAAATGTTTTTATGTCAACGTAATTTAGGGAGCGCGGATGATTTACCTAGTTACAAATAAAATACAGAATATGTTAACATAAATTGTTTACGTCCTAGATAAACTGTTTACGTTCATTAAGTCTTTGCTGTTAAATAATATTGTAGGGTCAGTGACTCGTCTGAAACTAATCGAAGTATATATAACTGTACAATTTTTCCATTGTTTTAAAATAAAACAGAAGAAAATTTTTAAAAAATGTACATGTTGTATGGTTTACCAAATTAACCTAGATTAGATATTCATTAGGTCTTATATTTTTGTTTTCAGATACGTTAACTGTTTAAAATAACGTAGGCAATCTTGTCTATACAAATTTGCAAATCGTTCTATTTCTACCAATAAAACTTAAACGAAAATTCAATAAGAATCGAAGATTTACGAATATACAGAAATAAAATAGATTATTATAATCTTTTGTTTTAAAGGAGAATTTTAATATACTTGGATACTATGACTGTTCAGAGATCAGAAAAAATTTTCTAGTTGTCGGGTTACTGTTTATGGATTCGAGTCGACAGAATGCTGTAATTTATTGATTAATAAAAAATGGAGACATATGAAAAACTGACAATTAACTTGATTATACTTTCCTGGCATTGGTTATTCTTTAATTATAAAATTAAATTATTTAATAAAATAAAATTATAAATGTAAAAAAAAAATTGATATTTTAAACTCTGGTCGGCTCTCTCTCCTAAAAAAATTTCCATCAAAATACCAAAGTATTTTTTGAACACTTGCACTACTACTGTGTTGGAAGACAAGAAAATTCGGTTAAAAAATATGTAATAAATAAAAAGATAGCTTTTTCAGATATGTAGCAAAGGGTAAATTTGGGGCAAAATTAAAAAAAAAAAATAATATGATAAGTAAGTATGCATGCATGTACTGAGCTTAGTATATATTGGAATTGTTTGCAAAATTTTGAGAAAATGTCTCAAAAGAAATTATCTACCCCACCTCTTGGAGATACTGTCCTCAAAATTTTATCAAAAAATTGCCCTTTTGTCAAAAAAATTATCAAAAAAGTGTTATGAACTTTATTTCGGATGTAAAGTTGGTGACCAAGATAAGATCTGGGCTCCACATTATTGTTGCATTACTTGTGTCACTCTTCTTTCAAAATGGATTAAAGGATCTCGATGCATGAAATACGCTGTGCCAATGATCTGGAGGGAATCAAGAGGTCATTGTACAGACAACAGTCTGTGCAATGATGCAACAAAAGTAACATGTTTGACAAATGTTTGTGGTGTCAATTCTAAGTCAATACATACCTCAATTTACCATCTGCTATCAGACCTGTTCCTTACAGTGATGAACTGCCGGTACCAAAACCTCCTGAAAGTATAATTCTAAGTGATGACGAAACAGAAAATAAATCTGATGATGACAGCTATGATGATGATTTAACTAGTTATCCTTCATTTCAAGCTTCAACTGAAGCACAGTAAAGTATTAGATCAGAGGATAAAGATGAATGATGTGTAGCGTCTGTGAAAATGCCATGCCTGACCGGGATTCGAACCCGGGACCTCCGGATGAAAGGCCGAAACGCTAACACTCGCGCCACCGAGGCCGGCCAAGCTTCAACTTCTGAACCTCATCTTCTCACTCCGGAAGATATTAATGACCTTGTTTGAGATTTGAATCTTTCTAAAAGTCAAGCTGAGCTTTTGGTCTCCAGATTAAAAGGTTGGAATCTCCTCCGTCGCAAAACAAAATTTACTGCATTTAGAAATAGACAAATTGAATTTGAAAACTGTTTTTCAGTTGAAAATGAAGTTATTTTCTGTAATAATATTCATTGTCTTATGGAAGCCCTCGGTCACGAACACAAAATAGAGGAATGGCGTTTATTTACAGATTCTTCAAAGAATAGCATGAAAGCTGTACTTCTCCACATTAAAAACAAATTTCCGTCTATATCACTTGACCAAGTTGCCAAAATGAAAGAAACTTATGAAAGCATGGAACTGTTACTGAATAAACTACAGCTTGGTTACACAAAGTATTGCTGATTTCTGTATGAATGGGACAGAAAACTAACACTTCCATCTTTTAGGTAAGCATCTATTTTATTGTATTGTGTAAAAGACTAATAATTTTATATCACTCGTCACTCAAATACCTTATGTGATAGAGAAAAACCAGTTACACTTTTAAATTTAGCGTAAAAAATACTAATAGCTACACATAATAATTTTTGCGACAAAAAAAAGTAATTTTTTGTTGACCTGTGTTACCTTTCTTGTCTTCTTGCAGCATAGCTCTAGAATTAGATGTCAGGAAAGTAAAAATATAAACAATAAAACTGATGTATTTCCATTTAGAAATATTAAAATAATTACCATTACGATTAATAGTAAGATTATGAGGAGTAGGTTAACGTCATAAGCGTTGATAATGGCCTATATAATAATGATAATGGCCTAATACGATAACGATAGTGCACCAGTAGCTGATTAACTTCACATAAGAATAAAATTAAAAATTAAAATAAAATTCTGATGAAAAATCGGTTTCAAAATATTTAAACCGACATGTTGTCGGTAGCTGAAGCATGCGGTTCCCATTTCTATATCATCAGAAAGAAAATCCCTAGCGAAAATTAAAAAAAAAGGTTTCCAAAAAAATAGATTTATAATTTTTAATTTCATTTTTGGGTACTTTTTTGAAATTTTCCCCCCAAAATTTTCCATTTTTTCTTCACGAATCAGTATAAATATACTCAAAATGTATATACATTAAAATTGAGGTGGAAAAACACTTAAAAAAATTTATTGAAAATTTTATGGTTTTTATCTTGTTTTTCCTGTTTTCTTCAAAAAAGTCACGTTTCTGTATCATAATTTTGCGTGGCAATGTCATTATATAATATTTAAATGAATTGAAGCAAAAAAAAGTGAAACATTTTGGGGGGAAAATTCCAAAAAAATTATGGTTTTTTTAAAAAAAAAAAATCACATTTCTCCATCATAATTTTGCGTGGTAATGTTATTATATAATATTTAAATGAATTGAAGCAAAAAAAAGTGAAAAATTTTGGGGGGGGGACAAATTCCAAAAAAATACCCATTTTTGTCATTTAAAATTTTTAAAATTAGTCCTGATTGTATGCAGTAAGGAAAACGCTTTTGCGAATAATTTGGAAAAAGAAAGTTGACATCCTGAAAGTTGAAAAAAAAGGCAAATATGTAAAAGCTTTTTCACAAGAGTTCTTGCAAAGAACTTCAGATTTTATTGGCTTTAGTTATACCGTACTATTGTTTTCAAATTCATCTTTTAATTAAATTCCGAAAAACTATTTTTAGTGAAGAAGAAAGTAAATTCAGTGCCAATTTTGAATTAAAATATATCCTATTTAATTTTCAAAATTTTATTAGGATCAGGATAACCCGCATTTTGTTTATTGCAAACTTAGAATTTAACAGCATTATTTAGAAGGCTTATTGAGTATTTAAAACGTTAATTTGTTTTACTACATCATTTTCTTAATTACATCATTTATATTTAAACAATACCATACTTTTTATTTTATTTGCAAAATATTTCAATGATTCAGCAAGGTCAACCTTGCACGCATAAAAAGATGGATATGTACACAATTGTCGCTTAAGCAGAATAAATTGATATAGTCTGTTCCAGCCTTTCATAAATCATCCTCACCCGAGAATGATTTCGAACAATGTAAAAATAAAACTTCAATTTTATGTCTGTTGACAAATATAAACAATTTCTCGCACATTCAATCAGGAATTTCCATGTAAGTAGTCACTCAGTAAAATAATGGACATCTATTAAACATAAAATCCTTTTACAGATCGTGCTTATTAGAAAACGTGCAAACTTTTACAGATCGTGCTTATCAGAAAACGTGCAATAAGTCGAATATCAACTTGTTTACAACAAGTATGAGTAAACAGATACTTGTTTACTCATATAAATTGCTTGTTTTATTAACTACAAGTAATAATTGCATTTTACAACAGCCCATATTTCTCATCATTATGATATATTAATGATTTACATGTAAGATAAATATAATAGTTCTATTATTATATATTATCTTTTTCACTATTTAATTTCTTCTTCAACAATATGATAACAATGAAGTAAGTAGTATGATATTATAACTACAGTATCTACTCTCA
Source organism: Zanna intricata (assembly GCA_010016005.3). Taxonomy (NCBI): domain Eukaryota; kingdom Metazoa; phylum Arthropoda; class Insecta; order Hemiptera; family Fulgoridae; genus Zanna; species Zanna intricata. The sequence continues at coordinate 3,384 of JAAAKQ030227827.1, read as the reverse complement.
CTGGAAAATAAGTTTTAAAATACTACGAAATTTACATGGAGTTCATGTGATATTCAATAATTATGTAAAAATGATTAAGAAAGAAATTTATTCTTGATGTAATTTATAACAATTTCATGACTGTAGATCTACTTTCCCACAAATGTTAAAAAGTAACAAAAATAAAATGATTTAAAAAAATTCTTGAGAAAGAGGCTAAGCTAAAAATCGACATTAAAATAAAACCTGTTGAAAATATTAAGAACTTTCAAGTTTTCAATATTTTTTATAATGTTTTCACCAAGAAAGTTGGTAGAAACTGATTTAAATATCTACAATTAGTTCATAAAAAAATACAAATTACTAAAAACGTAAAAAAAAATTTCAAAACCATTGGTTTTAAAAATAAACTCATATTTTATTAATCTTTATATAATGACTAATAATTAAATATTATTTAACTGCTCTGAATGTTTTTGATTCTATGTTACTGAACCCTTAACATGAGGTGAAATGCGTCTGCTAGAAATGCAATCGCTTGTAATGAATTTATAAAATAGTGAGGAAGAATCTAGCAAGTATATTTGTAATTCTGACCGTTGTATCCATAAAAAGGTAATTAATCCACACGAATAAAATAAAATTCATTATTTCCGAATAATTATTTTGTAAGAATTTTTTTTTATCTCTAATTAAATTTCGAGTAGGGGGGATCAATGATTAAGTGTAGAACATGACAGTTGAGTCAGAAAATTTTCTCTTACTTTAAATAATTTTTTTTTTTATAAAAATTTTGATAATTTTCACCTTTTTGCAGATTTTGACTAGTCTTCTTGATCGTTTCTCGTTTATGTTTCTTCATTTTTAAAAATAATATTTGCTATGTCTTCTGTTCTCTTTTTCAGAGTTTTCCAAAAAGAAAAAAAAATTATTTAAATATAATTTACGAGTATATATTATTTTTTAATATTATGATAACAAATATTTAATTTGAACTCTCTCTTTTTTCAAGGGCATACCATCGAAATTATCTACCTTATATTTCCTCTAAATTTTCTACGTTATATTTTTCTTTTCCTTTTAAGAGGGTTCTTTATAAAAAAAATTATTCACCAGTAATTCGCTCTTTTTTTATTGGGGTTTTAATAAAACAATTTTACTCGTCTCTTCAACCTACACAGTGCTAGCTTTGATTTTCACCCAATAATGCTATGCGGGGCTTACAAAATACGCAAAGTTCATTGAAACGGAACGAAATAAGCAAACAATTGTTTAAGTGACTAAACGGAAAAAAAATGTTATTCAATAACGTCAAATTAAAAATAAATGAAGGCCAAGTACAGCGACAGTGAGGGATTTGTAATCATCCCTCCTTCCACTAGAATTTCCAAGTAAAATAAATAATGCGCCCTATAGTAAGAAAGCGCTAGTGAAAAAGCACTTCAATATATTATTCGTACATGTGCAATTGAATCGTTTGAATCTTTTTTTATTCATCTTGGTAAAATTATAAAATACTTTAAAAATGTTTAAAATAATTTATTAAAATTCATGTAGTAAATGAATTAACTAATAACATACAATATTAACAAAGAAGAACTCAAGGGGTTAAGAAAAAAATTTATAGAATAATTTGAATGTTAATATTCGTATTATATCTTTGTTGATATTTAAGCTCACTTTATAAAAATTATGAATAAGTGGTTCTATTAGATTAACCTTCACTTTTCTGTTAACTAATACAAATTCACGAACTTGAATTCAAAAATATTTAAGAAAAAAATAAGAAAATATACCACAGACTTTAATTTGCATATTCATCGATATATGCAAAAAGCAACTTCTTTGGATCTGTCATAGTTACCTCTAGTCAAAACACTCCAGGATTAATTACATTTTATAGAATTAATTACAAATATTTATATTACAAAATCTAAAAAATTTTAAGAAGAAGTAAGTGCGAGAAAAGCACAACAAATCATGTTTAATTATCACATTTTTTTTTAATTACAAATTTATCTAAAGTAAAAAAAAAATAAAAATACAAATACAGTTACTTTCACAAAGTACTTAAAGTCGTTTAAAATACTAAAAAAGATAGCTATCTAATACATAAAATACGAATAAAATATTTTTTTCAAAGATTTTTAACGGGAATTCAATCCCAATTTTAGCATAAATTATATATATAGTAAACAGGATCCAGAGAAGCTATCGGAGTCTGTACAGGTAGCCTGCCGGGACGTGTTACAGCTAAAGACGAGTACCAAAAAGCGGGTCTATTGGTGGACGACTAGAATAAGAGAATTGAGGGCTACAGTGCTTAAGCTTATGACACAGCGCAAGCTACAACGTAGTTTGCGAGAGGGAGAGAGGACGCCGAAGTGCTCAGGAGAAATCTAAAACAAGCAAGGAGCATGCTTAAGAGAGAGATCTGAATGGAGAAGGGCGAGTTCTGAAAGAGACTTCTAAAAGAGCTACAGGATGACCCTTGGAGACAAGCTTACAAGCTTGTCACTAAGAGATTGGGTAGAAGGCTACCGGTCATCTCCGCGCAAACCGGATTCGCACGATAGTACGACTCGCCCTTGCCCGCTCTACCGGATACGATGTGGCACACGGCAGAAGACTCCAGAAGGATCTCCCTCGCGGAACTCCAGGAAGCCACGGCAAGACTAAATGTCAAGAAGACCCCGGAACAGACGGGGGGAAAAATAACCCGTCTATTACTGCAGGCGTTCCTGTGGACTGTGTTAGAATGTATGAATACTGCATTCACATCGTGACTGCTTGCTGCCTTCCCTGATTGCTGAAGGGCTGCTAGGATGATTCTATTGCCCAAACCGGATTGAGATCTCGACAATCCTGGATCGTACAGAACAATGTGCTTGTTAACCACAATTGGCAAGATATACTACAGAGAATCATGGAACAAAGACTAGCTGCACAAATCGATCCACTAGGTGGACTCTCTTCTAAGCAGCATGGCTTCAGAAAGGGAAAATAGGCGGTCCACGCATTAGTAGAACTAATGAGTTTTGTGGATAAGGCGGCAAGAGGAACACGGAGGTCCAGGGAGGTCTGGCACTGATTTTTTTAGACGTGAGGATTGCCTTTAACAGCCTTCCATGGCATGTCGTTGGAGGATCGTTAGAAGCGTGGGGTGTGGAGAGGGAACTCTAGAATTGCCGGGATTTCGTTTTTGACATGAAGGCGGGTGTCCCCCAAGGATTAATGCTGGAACCCCTCCTCTAGAATATTGCGATGATGGCGTTCTCCTCAGCAATATCCGGAGGAGGTGGAGGTCGTAGGATTCACCTACTCAGTGATCAGCCAGGCCTCGGTCGGGATGCCCCCCGATGCAAATGCCACGGTCGACATTTAGCATCAGGGTGTTAATATCTC
>JAAAKQ030227816.1:0-11336 GCA_010016005.3 Zanna intricata | reverse complement strand
CATTCTTCTTCTATATTTTCTACCTTATCGTTTTTACTCAGACCTCTTGCGATGTTCTCCTCAAAATTCTTTTTTACCTCCTCTTTCTCAAGCTTCTCTAAATTCAAACAATACACCTGACGCCTTTTCTTCAGTTTTTTAAACCCCAATCTACATTTCATTATGACTAATTTATGGTCCCTATCAAAGTCTGCTCCAGGATATGCTTTGCAATCGAGGAGTTCATTTCTAAATCTTTGTTTAACCTTGATGTAATCTATCTGATATCTTGCAATATCCCAGGTTTTTATTCTTCTATTATGATTTTTAAAATTGGTGTTGGCAATTACTAAATTATACTTGTGCAAAATTCAATAAGTCAATCGCCTCTTTCATTCCTTTTGCCAAGCCCGTATTCACCCATAATATTTCCTTCCTTCCCTTTTCCAATGCTTGCATTCCAATCTCCAATTATTATTAAATCATTCATATTATTATTATCCCCTTTTAGTATTTAATTGCCCTTTTACATATTTAATTGCTTTGTCAATATCTTCGTAAACACACTCCACCTCATCATCAACATGGGCACTTGTAGGCATCTAGACGTTAACAATCCTTCCCGATTTAGATTGGGATTTTATCCTTATTACAATGACTCTATCGCTAAGCTGTTTGAAATACTCTACTCTCATCCCTATCTTCTTGTTCATTATAAAACCTACTCCTGCCTGCCCTTTATTTGCTGCCAAATTAATTACTCTAAAATCACCTGACCAAAAGTCATTTTCCTCTTCCCTTCTAACCTCGCTAATTCCTATTACATCTACATTTAGCCTATCCATTTCTCTCTGTAAATTTTCTAACCTACCAACCTGTTTTAGACTTTAACAACATTCCACACTCCCTCTCATAGTATGTTGTTTTTTAATTTTCTGGTGACCTGGAGATCTGAACAGGGGACTAGTTTACCTCCAGAATTTTTTGCCAACATTTTTTTGAGTGATGTTGCTATGGCTGTTTAAGTCCTTCTGACCTATGCCCTTAACAACTACTGAAAGAGCTGCTGCCATCTTTCAGGGATCATTCCTTAGTCTGACTCTCAACAGATACTTCTCCGACTTGGTTGCATCTTCGGTCCAGCTACTCTGTATCACTGAGCGCACAAGCCCCCCCACCGCAAGGTCTCTTGATTCGTAGAGGGAGCATTTAAATATATTGATTTATTATTAATTATTAACCTTTGATTGTAAAAAAAAAATTTGTTACCGTAAAAATATAAAAAATTAATGAAATAAAATTTTATGTATTTTTCACTTTTAAAAAAATGTTTGTAATTTAATAGGCGTACAAGGAAGTCATGTAGTGTCCACATCAGATTTTTTTTATTCAATGTAAATGTGTATAGATTGTTTTCAAAAGTTGCTAATATCTAGCACCAGTACATGCTTTGTACACTGGTTGGTGTGGTATTAAAACACCTCGCTCTAGCAAACTATCAGTCTGTTATTACCTGGAATAAATAAGTTACTTTACTTCCAAATTCAGTTTACCATAAGTGTATGTTCTTTAATTGAAATAAACGTAACTGCGAATGATGAGTTTTAGTTAATTAAGTTTATTTGTTCTGTATCTAAGAAGATGTTAAAGTTATCTTACAATAATTTTTGGCTGTTATACTTAAAAGGGTCTTAATGGAAACTCGCAAATATCATTAGAGTAAACAGAATCCTCAGTGCTTCAAATGTAACTACAGATTAACAGTAAAACACTATTGTTATACAGAATTTTATTTATATGCATGTGCATTCATTTTGTAAATTACAATAACAAAAGTATTTTAATAGCTTAGTGCTGTTTTATACATTTAATTTTATTATTATCTTATTTTTATGTGATAATAAGTAATAAGTCAACTAGTATAATGACGATTATATTAGTATAAACATTACTTTTATAGAAGAACTAAAGTTACTTATTTTTCTTCTAATTTTGTAATTAAATATCACAAAAGAATTTTTTATGCCATTCTTTCATTCTGTCCATGTTGCAACATTGCAATATCATAATAGTTAACTTAATATGATCTAAATTATAGTTAAAACAGGTTTTCTTTCAGAGAAGCATTTTAAATTGAGTTTTGTAAGCTTTCATAAAAAAAAACTTCCTGTAATTATCTGTTTCAATATTCTAAGTTTCTCTAATCATTGCATCATCATAATATCAAATTAAGTAGTTACTATCTTAATATATTATGATTTAATCACAAGTAATAAAGCCATTCACTTATCACAAGGAACTGAAATATTTATAAAGTTAAGTTGTGATTTATTTTTTATAATTATTATACAGAAAATTACCTTTACTAAATCTTTACATAAGAGTAGTTAATAAGAAAAATACTTTCTTTTATGCCTAATTTTTTCAACCAATTTTTAACTTACCAATTGTTAATGAACTCTAGTCAACCTGTAAAAAAAAAAGTATTTTTTTTATGAAATGACAACCAGTTATTAATATGTACCAGTTTATTAGTCATGAAGTAGGCATGCTTCATGACTAGTTTGAGTTTAGCTGGCTCTTATTAATCTCCTACAGTAGAATAAAATATAAGTAGTTGTTAATTACATTAACATTATTAAAATATATCAGATATAAAGTATTATCAAAATATAATACTTCTTTGCAGTTTCAATGTAACCACCACACTCCCACTCAATCCTTTCTAAGTATAAACAATAAATATATATATTACAGTTAACTAAAAAATTAAAAAAAGGAAATCTCGTATCTACATCAATCCATGATTTCCATTAATAGTTTTATTTTAGAGAGTTTTTTGTATGTTGAATATGACTTCGGAGTTAACAGAAAATTTATTAACATGCAAATGTGCTGCTTTTTTTTATTATTTGATTTATATTATAATATTAATTTAAAATATCAAATGGCTTTGTAATAAAAACTTGAAAAACACTGTACTGCACATCATGATATTCACTACTAAATTTCATGCATTTCAAAACATTTTCAAAAACCTTTACAGTTAATTTAAAAATTAAAACTGTGAAGTTCAAACTAAGGATGCTAAAAAGTTATTCTTTATCAGGTTTTTTAATAATGCAAATTCTTTTAATCTCTTCATTACTTTTGTATATGTCAGATGATGATGATAATAATAATAATAGCAATGTAAAGTTACATCTAGTATAGAAAGCCTCCTGCCAACATGCTGATAATTGTGAAAACCTTACAGACAAATGGCTTGTCTTTACCAAAAAATTTGGTAAAAATCCTTAGCAAAGAATTTTTTTTAATATTTATACACAATCTTAAACCAAAATCTTAATCCAAAATAAAACTTTGTTTTACTTTGATTTCAGGCTCTTTGGAATCAAACAATGTTGCAAAGTGAAGATTTTATGAATGCATCTGTAGCACAAGCCACAAAAAGTCCACCTCCACAATTTTCCAAACTTTAATTATTGGTAAACAAAGTTTTAAGCTAAAAGACTTGTTTGTTATTTTTATAAATGTGTGGGATTTTATATGTATATATATATTTTTTTAAATTTATGTTATTAAAAAAATTGTTATATTCTTTGAAATGGTATATAATATAAAATCAAATTGCTTGTTTCTCTTCTATTTTTTATACATATGTAGAAAGGTGTTTTTATATTGATTAGTATTTACACACTACTTCACTTACACACTATACACACTACTTCCTTTCACATAAAAGGTTTTGACTTCAAAACTTTATTCCAGTAGCACTTAGTAGATAAGTAACAATTACTACATTATAATTGGCTCAGTCAGACTAGCATTTCTGAAGGTCAAAAGTATCAGGTTCATTTCCCTGTAAGAAATTTAATTTTTACAGCAAAATGAGAAGGTCTTTCTACTGACAAAAGCCATATAATTTTAAAAACATTTTCATCAATTCGGCAACAAATTTTATTCATTCTTCCCTTCTAGAGCTTAAGTTTCTTTTTTTGTAATAAATCCCTGTATTTTTGTCCAGTTCTCATATGTAGAAGTGCATAATTTAAAAATAATATCTGTACACTACATTAAAATTGCAAAATTTTGAATGAAGTTTTTTTTATTTGAATACAAAAATTTTAAGAATGAAGTTTTTTTAATTTGAATACAAACATTTTCTAAACTAAAACACGATCTTATAAATTTTTATATATTAGTTTCAAAACATTGTTGTAAGATACAAAGAATTGTATTTGTTAACGTAGTATGAAATTAAAGCACTCTTATTAAAATCAGTTTGACTGGATGAAATATGATAAAAAAAGTAAATTTCTTATATTAGTTTTAATATCTTATAATTTTAATATGGATTTAAGATTTATTTTTTATCATTTATAATAGACCTTCTCCTATTTTCCTTTTAACTTCTTTTACTTCTGGTGGAGGTATTAAACTGTATATATTTGGTTTAACATTAACCTGTAAACCAAGATTTGTTACTAAAAAATAATGTGCATATTTTATAAGTATTAATAATAATGAATGAATGAATTTCTCTCAGCTTTGCTCAGTTATTGAATTGGTAGTTCATTTATGAAAAAAGTTTTTGTTTGTTCAGGATAAAGGAATAAACAAACAAAAATTAGCCAATCAACCCCAACCAAATTTTTTTTACCTTGTTTCTTAGCATAACTGAGAAGGTTTTTTAAATATATTTTTTTAAAAAATCTTGAAAAATATTTTTTTAAATTTATATATATATATATTTATATTTATCTAGATGTAGTAGTAGAGATTTTTCGGTTGATGCACAGACTTTAATGAATTGCGAACTGTGTCTCTGGGTGAACTGGGTTTGAACTGAATAAATAAAAACAAATTTTTAGATTTTGAATTTTTTTAAACCATATTTTTTTGTTTTTTCATGTCAATAAACCAATTTCTAGATTTTTTGTTTTTTCATGTCAATAAACCAATTTCTAGATTTTTTAAATCTGATCTTGTTGAAGGGGGATGAAGAAAGATAAAAAAAATTTTGAGTAATGATAAATAGTAAAAACCATTTCTAACTTGTCTCAATATAATTGGAAGCAAGTGGAAATTTATCAAATTTTGAAAAATTTTTTTTTTAATTTATATATATATATATTTATATTTATCTAGATGTAGTAGTAGAGATTTTTCGGTTGATGCACAGACTTTAATGAATTGCGAACTGTGTCTCTGGGTGAACTGGGTTTGAACTGAATAAATAAAAACAAATTTTTAGATTTTGAATTTTTTTAAACCATATTTTTTTGTTTTTTCATGTCAATAAACCAATTTCTAGATTTTTTGTTTTTTCATGTCAATAAACCAATTTCTAGATTTTTTAAATCTGATCTTGTTGAAGGGGGATGAAGAAAGATAAAAAAAATTTTGAGTAATGATAAATAGTAAAAACCATTTCTAACTTGTCTCAATATAATTGGAAGCAAGTGGAAATTTATCAAATTTTTTGCTTTGGAGGCAAATAATCCAGTTATCAAGCTTCTTAATGAAAGCATTAACTTTGTCATTAATAAAATGTTTTTATCATGTGTTTGTAAATCACTTTCAAGTCATTAAAATGCTAAAATACATTGGCAACATATACTTATTCTATAAAACCATTGAGAATGGTGTTTATCTTGGAAAAATATTATTAAATCTCTCAATTCTCGTAATTTGATTAACACTTACTCCCCGCCCCACGATTACTATCTGATTTAAAGAAAAAGATATTTTCTTTATCCACATTACGAGTACATTGCATGCTCTGCCTATTCTGTAATAGTTGAATTTTAATAAAATTAACCATCTTTACAGCTGTACAAAGAGCATATCTATTCTAGACGTATAGTATGGCTCATTCTCAGACCAAAAGGGACCTGAAATTCTCTAAGTTCAGTCACTTAAAATATGAGAAGGAAGTTCAGTCACTTCCTTCTCATATTTTCACAAAGCAGCCAACAATCTTGGGTGTTAGTGTCTACATTGCAGGTAGAAAATTTTAGTGAGAAACTCCTTTGATGTCAAAACACTGAAAACATTACCTTTTTATTTAAATGACACCTATGTCTTATCACTGATTCTTATTGTTGACAACTTTTCATCACTATTTACACAATCCAAGAGGTCTTGACAGTTCAATAGAAACAAACTTATCAGCGACACAATGTATTCCTAATATTTTGATGACCTTCGTGGACAAGTTTAGAGTTCAGTAAATTCTCAACCACTTTTAAAAGCCATTCAAGAGAACCATTCGAAGTATAGTGTACAGCAATGCAAAAGTAAATCTCTTGAATCATTTGTGTGTTTCATTAAAAGCTTTTCCAAGTCTCTTACAAAATCTCACTGCAATTCTTTGTCAGTATAAGTTATTTTAAAAATTGCCAAAGCACCAAACAACTCCTACTTTAAGTGAAGACTGTGAACAGACCTTGTATACACAGAGCTCAGTTGCTCCTGGTTCCAAAGAAGATAAACGCTACATCAGACTCTGGTAAAGTTTTTATTTCAGTTACCTTGTAATTGAGATAAAATGTAATATCTGTTTATTTATTAAATATGTTGTGACCGGATGATGATAATGCCAAAGTGTTTTTTGCTCAGAACAAAAAAAAAACACTTTAAATTTTATTGTACTTTATTTAAAAGAGAAAGTTATTACTTTGTTAAATGTATTAATGTTATGCTAATATTAATATTTGTTTTTTGTGCTATGGTCAGTGTTGTTGATTAACGTAAAATTCAAACTTTTGTTTGATTTATTAAACAAAAGTTGAATAATAAATTTTTTTTAAATTCTTAATTCAAAATGCTTATGTATTTTGAATACGTATACTTATGTATTCTCAATTGATAATGTTTTTAAAAATATTTTTATTATAGAATTAGTTCATTGCATCATTACAAAAATTAAAATTTCAAATTAGCATAAATATGACAATTACCAAAGCTCATTTTTGGTCATAATAATTATAAGTAATAGTTACATAGATTTTAATGCTATAGAGTACTCATTTTAAGAAAATGGCATGGTATTGAAGGGAACAGATACAAATATGCTAATTGTTGTGACAGCTTAGTCGAGAATTCAGAAACACCTTTTCGCCAAAGCACTTTAAGGGAAATTCTGAATTCACACCTCAATGTGGTCCAGATGGATAGCTCAACTCTTATAATGAACTAAATTGAAATCAATCTTTCCAGTTCACAATTGCTATTAATTGCAATTTATGTAGGATTAATAGCAATTTATTTAATTTATGTGGGATATAAAAATCCCACAAATCAAGTATGATTATTCTCAAAGTGAAAAAATTTACCTGGGAATCAGAAAATCCTCACAGAATATTGCAATGTGAACAAGACTGTATTTTAATGGCAAGTTTACAGGTCATTCTTTTTCACAGAAACAAGTATGTTTGGAATGAAATATCTTGATATGCTTCAACTATGCCTCAATTCTCAACCATAATATAAGCCACAGAACTTTATTTGGCAACAAGACGGTACACCTCCTCGCTGGCATAACACTGTATACAATTAAATGAAATTTTTCCAGACTGCTGAATTGGTCACTGGAGACCAGATAATGGGCTTGTTTGCTGTGGCCTAAACCCTTTTCCTGACCTGACCCCATGCAATTTTTTTTTCTTTGGGGGTTATAAAGGTTACGACTAAAGGTTGCGTTACTAGCTGATCTACCTGACTATAGAAACAAGACTGAAGCAACTGTCACATCAATTACTCCAGACTTGATAATTAAAGTATGGGATGAACTCTTCTATCAGCAATGTTCGGTGTTATGAATGGTGCTCACATTGATCACTTCTAGAAAAAACTGTTTTGAGTTGCTCTTTTATTTTTTTTAACCTCCGGAACCACTGTTAAGGTATTTCTTCAGAGGATGAGATGAATGAATTGTAGCGTGTGTGAAAAATGCCATGCCTGACCGGGATTCGAACAAGGCCCAGACACTACCACTCAGCCACGGAGGCTCTTTCATTTGATATATAATTTATCAGTGGAAGTAAAACTTATTAAATATTACATAACTTTAAAATTTTCATTCATTTTGAAATACTCTACATAATTAAAAATAATTTTAAATCTTATATGATAAGAATGACGAAAAGAATAGATTTAAAGAGTATTGTAAACATGCTTAACTTAATATAGTGAAAAAAAGTTACCGAACTAAATGACTCAACATAGAACATTAACTAACAAAAGCAGAATCAATGTAGAGACAACTCGGTATTGAAATTCTTGATTGCCATTTATGAAGTAGTGGGTTAACCCTAAAAGTTGGAAAAGGGAAAAAGGTGGTATACCAGTAAAGTAAGTTTTGTTTTATGTAAAAAGATCACATGGTATTCTTTCATAAAGTATTAATAACAATTTTATGAGGTTGATATGTAGAAACTGACCATGATCTGATTAATGTAATATTCATAGGGTATGTTTCCTGTCTCAGGATTAATAGCCACGGCCATCATTTCATCAATTTCTTCTTGTGTAAACGGTTCACCTTCTTCCATCATTGCTTTAGTTATGAAATCTCGTTCAAGGTAACCTTTGTTATCTTTATCTAATGCCTTGAATGCAGCCAGTAGTTCCTCAGGTGTTGCTGGTTGCAACCTATTTATTTAAAACAGAAACAGCCACTTTTTATTTACCAGTGTACTAGTCCATTCCGCCTATATTTAGATTTGATATAAACAAACACTTGGCTGGTGGCCAACTGTTTCCTTGATCTCACTGAAAATTATTACGTCCAACTCTGAATTATTAAATGTAATATTATATTCTTAATAAAATTAAGATATTTAATTTAATATTATATGAAATATAAGCCATAAAAACAGTAATTACATAAATTAATCATATTACATTAATTTACAATAATCTATTTTCACAGTACCCTACATCTTTTGTTGGTACTGAATCTCTTACTACATTAATATATTATTCATTTAATAATTTGTTATTTTATGTTAACTGTTTTCTCTTTTGAAATTTTGAGTTGTATTAAGAAAGTTTATGTAAATTTTGCTGTGTAGTACTGGAATATTATATTTTAAATTTTATTAACGCACTGGTCAACATATTAGTATTTAATTATCTATTTATAAAAAGATCATCTTTGTTTCTCTTATCACTCACTGCCAATGCCTGGTCAGATTGAAGAAAGATTATATACACAAATTCTCTCACCCATAGAAGAAATTGTTTTCAAATCACCAAAACAGTTTGTTTACATCTCTTGCAAACATACATGGAATGGATTATAATGTTTCTAAGTATAGTAAGGTTTTATATTGCCCTTACCTTTAGATGGTATTGTTTATTCCTTTAATAATTAATAAAAACAGTTACTTCTATTAAAAAGAATATTATTAAATATATTGTTGAACAGTATCACAAAACAAGTAAACTTTAAAGTTATTGAAAATTGTTAAAAGATTTTCTTTCAGTTTAATTACCTTGTCACTCCTAAAGATATTCCCAAGCTAACTACACCACCTTCTTTAATAGTTTATGGTAGCACTGTTGTTTGACAGTCACCATTAACAACAGCTAACAGAACCTTCATTGATAAGGTAGGCAAATGAGGTAAGCAAATATCAGGAAAAAAAATGTTTATTTCTAACATCCAAATTACGTTAGCCATAACCTATTTATTTACTAATATTATTAACAGATATTATTGTACTACAAATGTCACATGCTACATTATTGTTAATAGATAAATTGTAAAATTAGGGGAAATCATGGAAACATGACTTGTTTGTCTTAACTGTAAAATATTAGGACAGTTGTGGACTAGTGAAATTTTGTCACAAATTGAATATTGTTAGATTTTCTTTACAATTTTTTTGTGATAAGTTTATATAATTTCTTTTTGTTTTACTATATTTGAAAGCATACAACAATTTAAGATAACATACTTTAGAAAGGTTTCAAAATATTTTTTGGCAAATACACTCACAATATGGTGCAAATAGAAAAACTCACTACATTTTATTCAATATTAAAAACTAAAACTGAAATTTTTTTCAATGCCATGCCTGAACAGGATCTTCATCCTCTGATGAAATACTTACCGGAGGTTAAAAAAAATGAAAAAAAAAATTTAACTCATTTTTAAAGATTAAAACTATCCTCTTCTAGAGAAGGCCTTACATATACACTCGATTAGATTTATTACCAAACTTCTCATCCAACCAGTGGTACATAAATAATGCAGAATGTGTAAGCTGTGGACCATAAATAAATTACCAGTTCAGTCAGTAATATTACAATGTCTAAAATATGAGATTTGTCATTTAATTCAACAAATGATCAATGCATCACTATATTTGGTATATGATGTAACTTTCCATCTTGTGACCAAAAAATACTTTTTCTAACTCGCCAAATAAAAACAGTTGTATTCATCACTTTTTACATGAGCTGTAGAACATTCTTATTTTACATCATGTAGAGGTCAAAAAGAGCTTTTTGAAAAGAGTAAAGATGGAACTTCATCTTGGTGTACTCAAAACTCATTTTGTTATATAATCAAGTCTTGTAATTTTTACTGAAGTTACATTTGCAAATTGTTTTTTTTTTCAAATTTTTGCTCCAAATAATTAATGAAGGGCTTAGGGTAACAGGCCTGCTTTTTACCTTTTAACTCTTAGTAGTACTTATAAAAAGTAGTTATTAAAAAAAAATTGGATTGTTACACCAAGTGTGCTTCAGAAAAAAAGAAATGGCCACCAAATCGTTAGATTTTGAAAATTTCTCATATCTGGGACACAAAAACCACTGGTGGCAAAAATCTGAAATGGTTACAGCAATAAGTACTTTTTATGTTAAAACAATATAAAATTTATTTTGTTATTCAAAGGTGTTGATGATAAAACTGTCAAAGACAGTTGTCCCTTTGTTCCTTTTAACCATAAACAATATATCCAAAAATACTGATTTTATGTATTTTTTCTGATAATAAAAATTATAGTTTAACTCATTAGAATGAATAAATTCATAATTAATAAATAGTCAATTACAGAATGATAAATAATAATTACAAAATGATAAACAATACAAATACATAAAAAAAGATGTAAATTAGGGAAAACTTCCAATGGATTTATTACTATTACATTAGAGCTGCAATGTATTGTAGTTTTTTTTTTTTATTCCTACATTGATTTCATTACAACCTACAGTCAGTTACATTAATAGATTTATCAACATCTACTGTTGACGTAAAGATTATATGTACTTGGGTTTGAAGCCTTAAAGAAATAAATTACTCATCCAATTATCAAAACAAGTCATATCAAAATTTT
>JAAAKQ030227805.1:0-11337 GCA_010016005.3 Zanna intricata | reverse complement strand
CCGACCGAGGCCTGGCTGATGACTGAGATATGTAATCAGTACGAAGGTCATTCAGACGACTCCCGGTAAAGCTCTTCAGGGCTAGGAACGGGAGGGTTGGTGTGGCGGGCGGAATCGTCACTTGGTGGGTGTCTTCCTCTACGGGGGTTGGGATGGAGGGTAGGATAGGTGAGACAGGAGGTTTAGTCGGTAGGGCGCAGGCACACATATGCACGTAAATAAAATGTTGTGAAACGTGTTGCAAGCCTTACACTTCCTCATTTATTGTGGGAGACTAAACGGTATTCATCAGATTCATCGATAATAAAAAAAGTCCGAAACCCAAATTCTTTTTTGGACACATTTTGTCCAGTGGATTGCAATAAAAGAGAAGCTACATAATTAGATGTTACAACAATCCAAAATCCAAAATCTCAATATCCTACGGGTAATCGATTTTGAGTTATACGAGATAATACATACGAACAGACGTCAGTCACAATGGATGTTTTCGATGAAATCTGAAAACCGAATTTTTTCTCGATCACAATACTTCATTTACTTTGTGCAAGGAACTAAAATTGAATTTAATAATTTATTAAAATAATTTCATATATTTCAACAATGAATATAATAAATGTATTACTTAGCGTAATATTTATGAATAATTTTTATTTAAATCGATTAAAAATTCATGAAAGAAGACTTCCTAATCAATTGAAATTGTTATATTTAAAAAATAAAATATTATTTTTTTTAACATTTAGAAACATATAAACAATAATATAAAAATATTACTTTATAAAATTTAAAACATTAATTTTTTTTTAAGTTAAAAATGATAAATCGATGTGTAGGGGTAAATTTACGTAAAAAATAAATAAATAAAAAAAAGTTGGTAAAGTTTTTATATCTGGTGATAAAATAAAAAGTACTGAGCTAGAGGAAACACAACAGAAACAGGTATTAGTAACAGGAAATTCAATTACTGTTGAGACGAAAACAAAACGACATCCTCTTGACAAATTGGAAGATTTATTGTTAGTGCATCACCAGGCTTTGTTCAGAATGAACACCGAACGTTTATTACATCGTAATTCGTTTGTAATGAGGTTTATAAATTAATAATGAAAATGATGATTATATTGGTGGTGACAAAAAGAATAAATTAAAAGAAAATGGTTGAATAAAAGATGAAAGGAAAACACAATTTAATTACTATAAATATTTTTTTAGAAAAAATATAGTGAAATAGTTTTTTTTACTTTAAAAACTAAAATAGCTGACAAAACTGTAGTTCCTGTCTTTGACAGAAAGTCGTAGGGATTATTTAATTATTAAATTGAACTAATATTCTTTAAAGTAAAAGAATTTTGTTTTAAAAATTAAAAAGATATATCGCTATCGATATTATATTATCTTTAATATATTATGTTTAAATATACTGGAACTTTAAATGGCTACTCCTTTTTATATATTAAAATATATGAAAGCTGAATAAAATTTGTTTGTCATTCCAAAAATAAAAAAATACGTATGTTAGACATTTAAAATATGGCAGCTATTTTACAACTTCTAAAGATTTTTCAGTTTAAAGTACAAAGAAAAGATGAACAGATAAGAAATATTGTCGATATTAGATTAAAATTATTGTTTTTTATTCGGAAATACAGCCTTTAACAGTTAAGCGACCAAATATTTTATCTAGCCCACTAGAGCTAACCTAATTGCGTGAACGGAATAACCGTGGCGCAAGACACCACTCGCTTTTGCGACCCACCGTTCACTTGTCATACATTAGAACTAAATTGGGTAGGCGCAACCCTGTCAAAAGACAGCAATTTATTTTTATTATTTATTTTTTGTAATGATATTAACGTGATAAAAACAGAAGCATAAAAGTGTTAAAGATAATTTATTTTGTATTTTTTTTGTTTAGTTCCTTGTACGAAGCAAAGGAAGAATTGTAATCGCGAAAAATTTCAAAGTTCAACAGAAATATACAATTTGACCTTCCCTGAATCCATTTTGACTAGTTTCGGTGTGACATCTGTACGTATGTACGTACCTATCTCGCATAACTAAAAAACGATTAGCCGTAGACTGTTGAATTGTTGGATTTAGGACTGTTGTAACATCTATTCCAAAACCATACGGCCACGAATAAATTTAATGTAGGCGATCGGGTAAGGATAAGTAAGTATAAAAAGACATTTGCGAAAGGATATCTTCCGAATTGGACTAATGAAGTTTTTACAATTTTCAAGGTAAAACAAACACAGCCTTATAACGTACGTTCTTAAAGATGGGAAAGGGGAAGTGTTAAAGGAAGTTTTTATACGGAAGAACTTAGTAAAACCAAGTATGGCGACGTTAACTTGGTTGAAAATGTATTAAAAAGATGGGGTGATAAATTATTAATCCGCTGGTTGGGATTCGATAAGAAAAAGGACTCTTGGATAGATAAGAAGAACTTAATGAAATAAGTCGGGTTAATGTAATATGTTCAGTAGCCGATATGGATGCCAAAGAACAAGATCAGAAGCTGACGGTAATTAATTTTGACCGTTTAATATGTGATGTAACCGATCTAAATTCGAAAAAGAGACATACTTCTCTTCTTCTGGACAACATCAGATGTTTGCTTGTAGGTCCTTCAAATTCCGGTAAGACAAATGCGGTTTTCAATCTTTTGTTCGACCCTAGCGGGTTGAGGTTCAGTAACATATATGTTTTTTCTAAATCATTGTACCAGCCTAAATATTTATTTTTAAAAAGTTTACTGACCGGCGTCGAAGGGATAGGTTACTATCTTTACAGCGATAACGATGTTATTGCGGCGCCGGAAGAAACCGAGCCGAATTCCATAATGATATTCAACGACGTAATATGCGAAAAAAAATAACATAACAAAATATTTTACTATGGGACGACACAATAACGTCGATGTGATTTATATGAATCAAACGTATAGTAAAATTCCTAAACAACTGGTCCGCGACAACGCGAATTTTCTCATGGTCTTTAGAGAGGATGAAAGAAATCTAAGACATATATCATGATCATGTTGCACTGGATATATTGTTTGAAAAGTTTAGAGAAATATATAACTAGGCTTGGAACCGGATAAAAAATTGATTCGCGGTGATCAATAAGGAGAGAAATGTCTTTAAAGATTTAATTTCGACAACTTTATCGGAAAGCTTGAAAAAAACCCGAAAAAGCGTGAATGAGAGTCTGAGAAAAGCCTGAACAAATCCTGCAGGCTAGCGTGTGCGCTTATGAATTAACCTAAAAAATCCTTCACGCTAGCGTGCGCGCTTATCAATTAGCCTAAAAAGATTTAGAAAAAAGAGAGTGGCAGTGCACAAGCTTTCAAACCGAGAGAAACTTCGAGGTAGTCGGTTACGGACGGGTGAACCGGAAAGGTCGGCGACCATGGGAGTTGTGATTTGTCTGTCGTGCTGTCTGGTGGAACCGGATGTCGAGCTCGGATTGCGGCGAATGAAATCGATTATATTACCTCACCTTATAGGAGGAGTGGACAAAAACGGTTACATCGACTGGAAAATATTCGCCGGCGTAGACCTCGTGAAAATGTCGAGTTCTGACGAGAATGGGGAGATGCTAACCGAAAAATTATATCCGTCCGGCAATACCAAGACCCTCAGCGATATCGGTGAACAATTTGAAATGCAGTGGTACGAAAGCGTCGGTGAAATCAACGATTATTTGCTGGCTATTATTCAAAACCGTCGAGGATATGAAATAGGTAAGCTTTTTTATTTAAACCGAGACACGAATTCGTTCTACGGCAAATATATTATCATCAGAACATATATATCTTCAGAAAAGGAACTTTCCTATCGAATTCGGGCTCTAATACCAGGCGCCGAATAGTAAATCGACTTTCGACGACGTATTTAAAGACAAATGACGAGCGCGTGTAGTCAGATCAAACCTAAATGCTTACCATGGAAGATCGCGAGCGAATCGCCTCGGAGATCGCCAAGATCCGCAGGAGTATTAAAAGAAAACACGGCAAATTGGTAAGAGGAAGATTCGAATCCGATCTAAGACTTCGACAAGATTTTAAACCGCTTACCGAACCTTTGATTAAGCTAGCCGAACAGATCGGTTCCGAAAAGGGAGAAAGGGGAAAACGGACGAAAAAAGAGATAAATTCGAAAGAACGTCCGCTGCCGAAACTGTCGTCCGAAGAGTTGCGCGAAAAAGAGGAGCGGGATTATCGCGAATTTGAAAAGAGGATCGATATGGGTTCTATATTCGATCAACTGACCGAAGAAGATAGGTTGAAACATAATAAACGTTCTTTAGGAAACGATAGATCGTAGAGCGAGGTTTACTCCGACGAGCCGGAACGCGAAATTAAGCGGTCGACTGCCAAGTTACACCAGAAGATGGATACGTCTAGTCCGCTTCTTTTTAAGAAGGCCCAACCATCTAATCCAGTAGACGACGAAATTGTTAGCATAAGACGTCGACAAAAGGCTAAAAGGTTTCTTTCTTATTCGGCTCGCCGCCGAGACAAAGAAACCGAACGGTCGCCGAGGGTCGAACACGAAGAGACTTACGAATCTCAACCCGGCATAGAGCAATTGTTGAATACGTCCGAAGGGAAAATGCAAATGAAAATGTCTCTCAAGACTAGTATGCGAGAAGGACTGACGCAGGAATTTATGCTCGTCGCCGTCAGAGATACGGAAAACAACATGGATAACGTTTACGGCGTTCATTTTGAGGAAAACGAACTGAAGATCGGCGATGCGTTAATCGATTTTGATAAGGAAAATAACATCCTAATAAGAGAAGTGAAGTATCCTGCGAGTCGAAGCTTGTTCGAATTACTTTTCTGGAAAAAACCGAAGTTATTCACGGAAGAAGATCTGAAAGAATATAAGAAAATTTTAATCGCGACAAATGAGCACAGGAGAAATAATTCCGCTCTGGAACTGTTAAAGACTAACTCGGGATTTAAGTATGTGGAAGTAATAAGCAAGCTTTTTCCGCCGTTCACTTCGAAAAAACGAGGTGAAGGTCTAGTACCTTCTGCGATGACTTTGAACGAAAGCCATAAAGTCGATTACGTTATTTGGACGATCCTAACGAAATCTGCGAGAGGTTAAAGTGTTGATCGCATCAAAAAAGGCGGGTAATATTGCTCACGGTAATGAAATCGTATCGATAATCGAGGAATTAAAAGAACGAGGACTGATAAAAGGAGAAGGCGCACTGCAAGCAATTCATTTGAGAACATGCCAGTTAACAAGTTAGGTCAACAGAATTCGGTTCGAGAATTCCGTTTGGGATTACCAATGAGGATGATATGGACGCCCGCGAAAAAAAAATTGTAATCTAGCATCGGAAGAATGCTATGATGACGCTGTTAACATGGACGATTGCTTGTCTATTCGGATTTCCATCAGTCGAAGTCTTCTTCTGTCTACTATTGGCACCACCGATGTTTTTTGAGGTGCTAGTTGAATTCGCCGTTATCTTAGCCAGCCACTCACTAGCTCCACTGCATCATTTGCAGTCTTCTCAGCTTCTCCTTCCGTACATCAAGACACCAGCAGGGCTAGGTCGTTTGCGTATGCGACCGGCTGCACATTTTGTGGATAGTCTATGCGCAGCACACCGTAATACGCGACGTTCCACAATAGAGGCCTTAAACCGAGCCCTGCGATACTCCACCGTACATGTTGAACTCGACAGGGCCCTCTTCTGTGTTCGTTGTCGGGATCCTGTAGTGAAGATAATTGTTCACTGCGGCCAGAATGTAATCGCTTATTCCTCTGTCCCGCAGTGCTTCAATGATAACTCGCCATGGCATGCTTTTGAAGGCGTTCTGGACATCCAGAAGGACTAGCAACGGTATCTGGCGGGTTCTCCATGTCCCCGCGGCTGTGGTGGCAACCTAGTCCCTTATGTGCTTGATCGCGTCCACCGCAGATCTCACTCTTCGAAATCCGTACTGGCGGTCCGAGAGTCCTCCTGTTTCTTCTAGCTCCAGAATGATCCTTTTCGCCAGGATAAAGCTTGCCTAAGTTGTTAATGAGGCAAAGGGAGCGATATTTAGCTTTCCCCAATCCCTGATTTGGCACAGCAACAAGCGTCCTTGCTTCCAGCATCCTGGAAGTCAGCTGACCGCAAGACCTCGTTGAGCACGTCAAAAACCAACCCAGGGTGACTTTCCACCAGGCTGCGTACTACCAAGTCCAGGACACCATCGGGGCGGGGGTTCTTCTTGATGTTGATCTGGGCAGCTGCCCACCTTAGTTCATCAATCGAGAATTTCGGTGCAACTCCCCCTTCCATCTCCTCCCATTCCTCTTCGAAAACTATGCAAAGGTAGGGTGTGGCCCAGAGCGTCTGAGTTCGTGAGAGCCTGGGGAGCCGCCTACCAAATCGTTTAGTAACAATCTAAGAGGCTTTACCCCAGAGGTTAGAGTTCAACTCGGCGATTAGTTTATCCCACGCTTATTTTTTTGCAGACTTGATAGCCAGTTTCATCGTTCTCCCGGCTGCCTTGTATTCTGCCTCAAAGTCAGCCAGGATGTCGAGATCACGTCTGTGGGCCCTCATCATGGCTCGCCTCTTCTGTAGCGTGTTGCGTCAGAGACCGGCAATGTATTCCGACCACCAGTAAACTTTTCGTCTGTTTTGATTTCTCCTGCTGAAATCCAACCTGCACTTCACCACCAGGGCTACTATCAGGCGCTCCGGACTGAGCGGCTGGTAAGTCCAATATGAACAATACCTAAAGTGTAAAATGCCACTCGAACTGGCCGAATCTCAAGAACTCGATCCCCCGGTCGACTCGGTACCTGATTTATCAAGCCTCTGTGCTACACCAGTCTATCGACCGTAATGCCTGAAACTGTAAGGAGCGCTAGCGTCGCCGTCCGTTATCTTTGAATTTTCCTTTTTCCCCTGTGAGAAATTTCCTTTTCTCTCGTTCTCTTGGACCAGGAAAATTGAAATTAAAAAGGTTACCGAAAAAATTATTTTTTACACTTTAAATACTATTCATTTATTTAATTTAATTAGTTAATATTTGTATGATCGGTAGCACTGACATATAGTAATTGTAAACGTCTGCTATATTGTGACGTCACAGGTTAATTGTAGAATTAAATAAATTAATATTTAAAGTGTAAAAATTTATAACTCGTTTCGGCTGGGTTTCGAACTCGATCGCCCGGTTGACTCGGTATCTGGTACGTTAAGACTCGTTGCTACACAGTTTTCCGACCGTGCAAGCGAAATTCTTTCTATGTAATTTGTAAAACTACATTTGTCTAGTTTGTGCCGATCGTCGTAGGCACAAATCCGTTCGAATGAAACACGTATGCGCGCTTATGCTTTAGTTAGAATCATTGAATTAAATAAACAAAAAATCATATTTAGATAACATGATATATATTCCTAATTAAGTGTGTTTGTGTGTGTATGTCTGATGTTTGCGAGCGCGCGCGCGCGTGTGTGTGAACCGTACATGGGAAAGAACTGTGTTTTCAGCTTTGTTTCTTTGTTTATTAAAATTTAAATGCCTTACATCTTATTACACTGCTGGTGACTTAATTATTTTTTAAACAATGACGAGGATTAAATGACTTTCGACATTAATGCCGATAAACACAAAGACAAATAAGTAATAATTAAGCTATAGAAATTCTTGTTGTATAAAATAAATTAAATATGTAAATAAAATATAAATGTGAAAGAAAAAGAGATTTATTAGCAATGAGTAATAGTGTGAGATATTATCCAGGATGTAAGAAAGATTGTATGCCACCAATATTTCGTTTCCTTGCCGTCTTCTGACATAGTCTGTTGCTGTCTACACCCAATCTGAACGTTCTAAATGAAAATTGTGCTAAATACGCTGTCAAGGAATTTCAGAAAAAAATTTAAGTACACTTCTATTTTCAGCTCGCATTCACTTACTTTATTATATCATCGGTTCATTTCATTTACACTCTATTGTTATAGAATCTCACTCGTTCAATAATTTTAGATCTATTTTTATTATTCATAACATATTTAAATTCCCTTTAAAAATTAAACTCTAAATTAAAATTTTTCATTTTTTTCTTTCCGCCGATGTAATCCACTTCACAGACCTCCATGGCGGAGTGGTAATGTCACGTTCTTTCATCCGGAAATTCTGGGTTTGAATCCCGGTCAAACACGGAATTTTTCATAGGATAAAATTTCCATTTTCATCGGGCAAAATTCCATTTTCACGGGGTGTCGATGCCCGTGATTTCAAAAAAATAATAAATAATTCTTTGAATTTTCAATAAATTAATGATTTGCGTATGTCTTTATAGACGAACTGTTATCCAAAATCTTTATAGAAGGCACAGACAAATCGACTAAAATATAGATAGACACGCATGGACTTCAATAAATCTACAAAAAAAGCTGATAACATAGTTTGGGACATTCACGCGGCTAAGCCGCGTGATGCTCTCAAACTGTGGGCTGTTTCTGATGCACGGCTTACACACACACACACACACCACAGAGAAAAATGTAAAATATTTATCAATGTATGATTCAAACTAAAGTGCGCGCGTATACCGTATTTAATTCGCATGGGTGTGGCAGTACTAACGGCGATGGTTGGACTAAGTAAACTAATGCAATTTCGCCACTTACAGACTTATCTGTAGAGTTAAATAAGAGAGCCACCATCGGATTTTTTTAACAAAGCTGAAAGTCTCCGATAGAAAATTTTGGTTCCTTCATTCAGCCAACTCTACAGATAGATTCGTCGGTCTGTATGTCAGCAAATCGATTATAGTATATCGGATTGAAATAAAAACGAGATATTGACTGCGTACTAAATTTAATTTTAACATAAATCAGACAAACAATGGTAGATGTTATTTATCCGAATAATATTCGACGACAGTTTTATTCAATATTAATCGCTGATATGAGAATAAGAGACATAATTCGTAATAAGCAGCGTTAGAAGTACTCGCGCTGTCAGTGTTGTTCTCTTAGCGCGATTTGTCAGCTCTGCGACGCTCCCAAAAGTCTCGTTCGCTCTGCACCGGACATCGGGGTAGATGTGCGTGGGTCATAATCCCCCCTTCCCAACGATATCCGTAATTTATATTTCCGGTTGTCTTTTGCGCGGGCTGATGCTGACATATTGAATTTTTATACTTTTTTATACATAAATATTGTCCAAAATACACTTTTTATTACTTATATCGATCTATCTCGACAAAATTTAAACACAAATGAATGAATAACTACTTTACTAAGTAGTCGTGAGCTACGCTGAATGGAAATGAGCGACAGCTTCAGTTTTGGTTGATCTGCGCTCATCGCTGAACCGATCACCAGTGAGGCAATTTCAAAATCGTTTCGTCGAGCTGACCAGGTTAGTAATAAATTGACACCGCATTTACGTCTCTGAAACTAATAGTTAGGAATTTTAAAACCAGGACACTATAAAACTTTCGTTACGCTATACAATTCTCTCATAGTTTCAGCCTGATCTTAAAGACATTTCACGTCATAAAAAAATATCTATGATCGTTCCCTATGGCTCCTCTTTTCTTGTTGCTTCGGACTCGTATTATTTCGCAAATTTAAACATCTCTCACTTTTAAAAAGTGAGATATTAGATCTCCCGAGACTTGAAAGATATTCTATGATCGCACATTCGGTGGGATATATCGAGATTTCTTTAGTTTCTTTTGTTAGACACGTACAGAGTCCGATTTTAAGGTAGTGTTATAACAGTCCGCAAGTTATATGGAAAACGTATAAATTTCGGAGTATTCTCTCTTTTGCCAATATATAATGTCCTGCGATAAAGTTTTACACGCTGATTTTTTCATGTAGGATATTTTAAAGGAATAATGAACCAGCTTCTTAAAACTACCGAAGAGTTAAAGATTAGAATTATGATTGATTCAGCACCAGAAATTCTATCGACATGTATAATTCCGATATGTAGGAATATAACACTGTATACAAAAATAACGTAGAAACTTTAAAGACGATGATTTACTAAGAGATAAATATTTAAAAATGAAAAAACCACAAAAAAGCATTGCAATTTAATAAAATTAAACAGCATGCCAATGACTTTTGTGTACATATTTATATCAAATTATTTAAATGCAATCCGTTGACTCTGAACAATAATTATCTTATATTAAAGAGCTCATTAAATAGTAAATAAATGCAATTAGATATTTTTTTCTCGATGTAAGTCCTGGTGAGAACATTTAATAATTAAATGTCATCATTAAATGCCTGCTATTTGTACAATATAAAAAATATATTTAAAGAAATTAAAATGTTTGAAAGTTGATCGTTCACCCGTTACTTCATTTAATAATTAAATAATACATAATGAGTTTTTAGTCCGTTATTTTCATACCTTGTTTTACTTTTCGTAAAGGAAGTATGTGATTGGGAAAAATTTCGATTCTCAGATTTCAAAGGAAATATCCGTTTTGACCATCCATGAATTAGTTTTGATTATTTTCGGCGTGACGTATGTACGTATGTATCTCGTATAACTGTGTAGGGTCCCGATCCAGGGGCCTGGATCGGGACAGGCTGCGGCGCGAATGCGCAGCTTACATACAGGGATTTGCATGGTGCACGGAGCACAGAGAGGAGGTGGAATTGTTGGCTGAGCAATTCGGCCGGGCCATCAAGACGGAGACCTAGGCCAGTGGACGGACCTGGGGTAGAGGCCAGTCTGCCGATCATCGAGAGGCTGGAGCCGTCATGACCGCTGCTTCCGGGCGTCCGTCCGCTAATCGCAGGCGGAGGCTTGGGAATAAGTGGTTGTCCTCTGGCCTAAGCGTGCTGTGCGCAATAGTGTTAGTGCGAGTGTTAGGTCCGCGAGAAATAGGTAACAGCGGCGCCGGCCTCCGTGGCGCGAGTGGTAAGGGTCTCGGACTTTCATCCGGAGGTCCCGGGTTCGAATCCCGGACAGGCATACCATTTTTCACACACGCTACATATCATTTATCTCATCCTCTGATGAAATACCTAACGGTGGTTCTGGAGGTTTAAAAACAAAAGAGGTATCAGTGGCGCCTCCTCACGGGGACTGCGGATCTACCGGCGCGCCCAGAATGAATATGTTCATGCCATCAAGAAAGCCAAACTGAAATCTTGGCAAGACTCCGTGCGAAAGCTGCAGAGTAATCCCTGGCAGCTCACAAAATCATGATACCGGCCTAAGCCATTGCACTTTCTGTCCAGTGTTTCTTGCGGATTAAATAGTCGAGCCCACACATTAACACCTGTGGCGACTTACCGGGCGTTCCTTGATACTCTGTTTCCAGA
>JAAAKQ030227771.1:5234-15924 GCA_010016005.3 Zanna intricata | reverse complement strand
ATTTGAACCTTAGAACTCTCAACTTCAAAACCAGCTAATTTGTGATGTCATGTTAGCCCACCAGGCTAGCGTATACAGCCCAGTGGGTTTGACTTGTATATAGCCTGGGAAATCGTAAATCCACAATCTAACATTTTTCTAATTTTTTCTAAACATTTTCTCAGGAGTGGTTGACCTGAGACTGTACAAGACTACACTTCATTTACATTCATCCTCTGAAGTAATACCTTACAGTAGTTCCGGAGACTAAACAGATAAAGAGGAGCCTGGGAAATCTAAAACTCCACCTTTTTAACAAACCTTGTATTTTAAATTTTACATCAATTTGACTTCTTTACAATCCATAACTCAATTTAGATAGCCACATTATATTAAATAATTCACATATATTTTTAATATTCAGTGTTTTTACACCCTATATACAATACTATAATGTGTTAAATTATTTTCATAAAGTTCAAATACAAAACTTATATCCTTCCTTGCAGAAAACAGTTTCCTAACATACTCTGTAATTTGTACTTTCACTAGTTATTGTTTTCTAAAACTAATTTGTACATAAAACATTTTATCAGAAGACAAGTGACAGGACTAATTTATTTACAGCACACAAGTAAAACAAAAGAGCAGCTTCTGTAGTGAATCGTGATCATACCGAATGTTAATGCTGTCATGATTAATGATTAATTAATTAGGCGCATGACTGTGTATCTATATTATGTTTGAATGTGTTTAAAGTATGACATTACCTTTCATTCGAGACATCAAATTTGTATTTGTTTTCAAATTTAGAATTTGAAAGATCAATGGAAGCAATTTTTTGAAACTCTACAGTTTCTCCGCACAGTCCATCCTCTCCGTAACGTAACTGAATCAACTGTCCCACAGAATTACGTACTGTACCATCATAATGTACCATGACAGATTCCATAGCCTTTATCAGACGACGCTGGATATATCCTATGCACAAAAACACATAATGAAATTATTTGAAGTATATCAAAATAACAAAAGATTTTTTTCAAAATAAAAATATATTTTATCTAGTAACCTATTATTAATTGGTTTATTATATATTAATAATTAGTTTTAAAATTAAAATCAGCAATTACAATTAACACTAAAACTGGCAATCCTTCCTAGATTGGTTTTCAACTAATTTGCAAAGAGAGGCAGAACAGAGTAAATAGTGCACGCATTTTTTGAAACCACCAAAACAATCTGGAGAACGAGTCAAACCATTTACCTTACGTTTGCAGTCCTTAAATGTATGCTCAGTCAAAAGAATTAAAATAGTGAAATTAAGAGTTAAAATAGCATTTTCCTAAACATTATCTATTGATTAATTAGAACCGTCCACCAAACAAACTAGCCTCTATCCTGCTAAGATCTAATACAGAAGCCACTACCCAGTTGCTACCAAAAGATACC
Organism: Zanna intricata; assembly: GCA_010016005.3. Classification (NCBI taxonomy): domain Eukaryota; kingdom Metazoa; phylum Arthropoda; class Insecta; order Hemiptera; family Fulgoridae; genus Zanna; species Zanna intricata. The sequence goes on along the minus strand of JAAAKQ030227771.1, from coordinate 14,493 downwards.
ACTGGTAGTTCTACTTCCTACAGCATTTGTCCAAGGAAGGAGGAATCTTTACTCCTCCTTCCTTTGGAACAAAACAGGACAGAAGAGGAAGATAACAGATGAACTTTCAGGACTGCTTCTATGTGACACAACGACATAGTTTATTATCTTGCCCAGGAGCATTCATAATATCTTCAACCAGTATCACTGCTAACATATTAATTCCTGTTGTATAAATAAGACTAAATATTTCTATTTGAAGCTGTGAAAACTGCTTTTTAACCTTGTAAATAATTAAAAGGTGTACTGTGAAAAAGAGTACTTGTTTAGAAAAACAAGAGATGAGCTTAATCCCCCTCTCCTGAATGTATTTTATGAATAAATCTCATTAATTCATAAGAAAACAAATCAACTTGAGAGAAAACATCAACAGACTCTGAAATGCAGGATCAATAAAATTTCATAAAATTACAAAACATAAAATGATGTAATAACAAATCAAATACAAACCTGTTTCAGCTGTTTTTACGGCAGTATCAATCAGACCTTCACGACCTCCCATAGCATGAAAGAAAAATTCTGACGGAGTAAGACCGGCCAGGTACGAGTTTTCAACAAAACCTCTAGATTCAGGACCATAATCATCTTTAATGAAATGAGGTAATGTTCTTTTACGGAAACCAAACGGAATTCGTTTACCTTCAACGTTTTGCTGCCCTACACAAGCAATAACCTGAAAACAGAAAATTTATCTTTTTAGAAAATCTCAAAATATTACAATTATTTACTTTATCATTAAATAAATTGTAAGCACACAGAAGAATTTAGTTTATAAAATCTGACAGGGATTTTTAAAAGTTAACAATAGTACCTAAATGTATTAGATATTATTGTTTAAGAAACACTAATTTAAAATTATTACACAAGCCATCAAAAGTAATACATTCTTTTTTTCAAGATGGTATTGCCTTAAACAAAAAGCAAGACCAGTAATAGGTCAGTAATAAACTTGGGATGTTTTGTCCCGCATCAAAAAATAAAAAATAAACAGGACTACAATAGTTGATGACCACTCTATTTGATAAGCAACAAATTAATCTTCAAATTAATAGATTATAGACACAAACTTATTTAAGTAACAAATTCTGACTTTTGTATCAGACAATTTCAAAACTGGCCATCTATAAGAACCAAATTTCGTGAAAAATTTTGTGACTTTTTTTGTTTTAATTTTTTTTATAATCATTAAGTTGAATTTATAATTAAAGGTAAAGCATTATATAGGCCTAAAAGTCTTACATATTTAAGTCTGAAGGTAAAATTTTACATCCAGAAATTGTCCCAATCAAGAATCGCAATTCTTTCTTCTTAACTTATTACAATATTCATTAAATCTATCAGTAACTATTACTGGGCATCAGCCTGTGATTGCTGTATAAATAATGAATTTTTATAACAGAAAGTTTTTATGATTGTTTAGAATACTTTGAAAGACCATTGTGTGTTGAACTCTACGTTTTTCAGAATCAATTTATGGTAATACTAACACAAATTTTACACATCTACTTTCAAGCTCAACTTTTCAACAGCCAGCCAAACATAATCTTTTTTAAATTAATTATACATAATCTTCTAACTAAATGAATTAATTCTAAATCAATAATGAGGCAAAAATAGATTTTTTTTTTCAAATTCTAATTGCACTTAGTGAAACATGCAAACGTTAAGTATTGATTTCCATAGCATTCTTTCAAACTTTATCTATCATGAAATTATGAATCTGACCAAGAATGTATTATTTATTTAAAAGTAACTATTCTATTCCATGAAAATTACGATCAATATCAATGATTATTATCAAATCAATATCAAAATAATTCACGATATACAAGTACTAAAATAAATAAAATACCTGTGAGATATTAATGTTTGATCCTTTAGAACCTGAAACGACCATAGCCTTTAAATTATTATATTCTGTTAATGATTTTTTAGCTGATCCACCTGTTTTGTCTCGAGCATCGTTTAAAATTCTGTTTACCTGTTTAGAAAGAAAAACAAAAAATTAATATATTATCAAAATATCACATGTTATTATCATTTATGATAATTTTTAAGGATGAATTTGCATCAGTTTTAAGATAACTAACACTTTGAAAAGTTATAATCGTATAATGTCGTAAAAAATTAAAATCAAAAATAAGTAATAATGATACTGACATGTTTTACTTAAGGGTTTGTAGGATTACTAAGGAATAAAAGAAACAAACTGAATATCCTTACTGTCTAAAAATATATACAACTGATAAAATTAAAGAAATACAACCCAATTACAATTGAAATACAACACAAGAAATACAAACAAAAGAAATACAACACAATCAAGACTGGTGAAGGAGGTTTCCACTTATCTTTCCAAGGATTTCAAAAATTTTAGGCCTAGATGATTTTAATACTACTGCTCCTTGACACTATCTACTGATCATTAACCTGTTGTTAAATTTAAATTAACAACACATCCTGATTTGACGATCCAGGAATATAAGAAAATATAGCTACATCCAATATATGAGAAAAGGACATAAATTTCTAAGATATTATTTAACAAAAGCTAAAGTAATACAGACACTTCCAAAATGCCATTAGAATAATTGTAGAAATAAATGTTATTGTATAAAAACTACTGACAACTAATCAAGATGGTTAAGATAATAAAGAGTACTAGCGCTTTTTGAACATAGGATCTTGCTTAATGAAATAAAAATTTAAAAACTTCCTTTACGTGAATTACACAGTATTCATTCATATAACATACTTATTGACTAAAACGTGACCGATGGCTAACTGCTGATGAGATGCTACTTATGCACAGCTAAAAAAAATTTTTATCCAGATCATTATATATAAACTTTTTAAATCTAATATCAAAAATTATATCAAGTTTCTTTTTATATAACATATGAAACCAGCCGTACCTGATTCTCGAAAGTCTGCCTCAATGTGTTACCAGGTGTAGGTTCAAGGTCCATGTTATGTGCTTTTTGTATAACCTCTATCACGTCTTCTTTGGCTTTTTTAATTGCTTTCTGGATTTCCAAATATGTCTGAGGATCAGCAATAGTGTCACCAATACCAATAGAGTGACCTGAATAAAACAAAAAGAGATAGACTTTTATTTATTTTTAATGAATATATAATAAGAATTTTAAATATAAAAATGGAGTAAACGATTTTGATAAAATACTGATGAAACTAATTATACCATAAACACAAATTATATAACCCAATAAATTTGCAAAAGGATAAATAAATGCTATAGAAAAGCAGATTAATCAAGAAAAAAATTTCTACTCCCATTCTTTACAAATTATAAGTTATACTCAAAAAATAGCGATGAAACTCCTTCATAACAGCAAAAGAAAAACCTCAACATGCTAAAATAAAGATTAAAACAACATCATAATAGAATATCTGTAGGATAGTTAAGATACAGGTTAGAATAAAAAAGTAATAGGACTAAATTAATTTAATTTTTTTATTGAACTAATCGGTACAAATTCTTACTAGTCCTCATCAACACCACACGTATAATGTGATTCCCACTGCATGTACGCCTACTGGAACTCGCTTTCCGGGATCCTCTTCAGAGATGCCATAACGACCCCTTGGACATCTTCTACGGAGCTATATCGGCTTCCCATGTGGTCCCACTTGAGTCGAAGAAAGAGGAAGAAGTCCGGCGGTGCTAGATCTAGACTGAAGCGGGGTGAGGCAACATAGCAACTCTGTGCTTGGCCAGAAACTCCCTCAGTAGCAGTGCCATGTGGCACAGTGCGTTGAGATGGTGAAGCTTCCAAGAATCAGCTATGTCTGGCTGCATATGGAGGATGCGTTTGCGCAACCTGTCAAGCACATTCATAAAATCCCTAATTCATCAACAATCAGACAAATGTTTGTGCGCTGGTCGGAGTCCAGGAGTGCCTTCACTTTGGCTATATTTTCATCAATCCTTGAAGTTGACGGACGAACGGTGCGCTCATCTTTGACGAGCTCCTGCCCCTCCCGGAACAGCTTATGCTACTTTTGAACACTGTTGAGCGGCTCATGGCAGCATTCCCTTAGGTGTCCTTAATCATTCCGAGGGTCTCCGTCGCAGTTTTCCCGAGTTTGACACAGAATTTGATGGCATAGCGCTGCTCGAGATTTTATCCCTCTCGGATCGCAACGACACTTCTTAACAGAGGTTTATGGAAATCAATGTACTTACTCTACGCTTCCCCACAGGCAACTGGACAAAATATCGGTCTCTTCAGAAGGCTCCCCACTACCACACTCAGGTAGTGTGTACCCCCCTCCACCGCTCCATTCACGCTATAGAAATTCAGTCCTACTACTTCTTGATCCTACCCTGTACTTATAAAAATTACACAATTTGCTTAAAAAAAACATTAATATAAAAACACAAAGTAGTACCTTCCAACAGAAGCCAATTATTAACAACAGTCTGAATGTTTCCATAAAATCTTCCACATACTTCATGTCCCAATTCCAACATACAAATGTGAAGCAATGATCCAGCTGAAGTACCAAGCGTCTTTTTACATAAAATTCCCATAACCAATTCACCATGTTCTACCATTACCTGAAATCAAAGTTAAATTTAAAATTTACTGAAAGGGATCTAGAACAAACCGTTAAGATACTCAGATGCAGCTTACATGTAACTATTTAAATGTGCTTTTTGTATAATCTTTACATATTTAGTTAAGTTTAATATTCAAGAAGAAAAATTTTTAATGAACTACATAAGCTCAGTAGTTTAGTATTTTTTCTTCACAATTTTGTTGTCTATCACATCTAAACACATAGAGCTTTACTCAGAAACCTAATTGCAGTAAATTTCATATCTTGCTGACTTATGGTGAAATCTTTCAACCCCCTGAAAAAATTATTTTCCTATTACAAAATTTATTGGAATTATGCCTCGTATGTTAGTCAAAAAACCAAATTTTAATTTTTACGTTAACAAAACCCAACAAGTTGAGATATCAACAGTGATAAATAATTCATTAACCTACAAATTTCTTTTGAAATATTCAACAAATTAAGACTTTATATCAAAATTTAATATACTTTAATTTAATATAAAACTTTAATTATACTTTATATCAAAATTTAATTCATTTTTAAATTATAATAAAATTTGTGAAAATTAGCTCTACTGAAATTTGAATATTGGAAAATTAATCGGAATTAACAATATATACACAATGAAATTTTAGTTACCTTTGTATCTCCTGGCGAAATCCATTTGTAGGGGCCACTGTCTTCATCATCTGGATGTGTTGAATGTGTACGTATCATATTTACATTTCCGGGTATTATTAATGAAAATAACTGTTTACCTGGAACAAAACAATAAATATATATGAAAATAAAAGTTCTCAACATAACAAAGAAAGCACAAACTTTTTCACATTGTTTTCTTAATTTTCATGCAATTTGATACAATCAGACAAAGACTTTTCAATTTTACCATATCTTCAATATAATGAGATTTGTTCAATTCTAAAAAATAAGCGGCTGTCTTGGATTTGACTTCACTGGAAGTGAATCGTTGTTCAGCAGCCATTTTTTTACATTTGGGTACTAATCGCTGGGATCCAAATATGGGAAATACAGCAAATGTGAAAGCATTTTGAAGTCTAGGTCATGAAATTTTACAGAGCACACCAAGTCGTATGTGCAGACGCACTATTGAGGTGAAAGAGCACATTTTTTTTGACCAGATCACAGACGTTGAGAATAAATAATACTCTTTAGTTGTCCAATACTCCCTAAAGTGTAATACTCCCTGGTGACGTCTACTATTTATTAGATCAATTTTTGTTTAACTGATTTTTATATTCTTTTATCAAGTCTTCAGTGTAAGCTACTTTCTTCAATTTTAACAATTTGGCAATTTCGATTTTCAGGTAGAAGCATTTGAAATTTTTTTCCATTTTCAGGCAATGGTACAACACTTATCTATTGTTATGAAGATTCTTCAGCAACAATTTTTTTTTAACCAGTCCATAAAATTGACACCATTCATTTCACTGTGATACTCCTGGAAAGATCTGGATTCAAATATCAACAAACAACTGTTCAAAAACCCATTTTAACTTCCTGTGTGCATTCTATTTGTTTGCCTTTTCCAGCTGATGTTTCACTCCAGTTGACAACCTTTCGTAAAAGCATCTTTTACACTCTTTATTTCTTTATCTACCCATACCTTTTCCCATACATGTTCTGAATTAACAGAAGTTACATCTGTATAATAAATTGTCTTACAATCTTCACGAAATTACTTAATTTCTCTTAAATATTCCCTGTGCCATAAACATCAATAACCAAGACTCAACAAAATTCTAAATTGCTTATCATCAGCATGCCACAGCACCAGATAAACGATAGCTTACAGTACATAATTACACACATAAAACATAATTGTACTTGTAAGAGGAGGGAGTGACAGAATGACCTGCAACTAAACTACTGAGACTTACTCATACATGGTGAATTTATATTTATATCTGCTGCACAGTTTTATGACACAAGGATTATTACATAATACTTTACAATTTGAAGTACAAACTTCAAATTTTATTCATTTTTCAGAATATGTCTAAACTTTGGTTTATACACACAAACAAGCAACTGATCACGTTTGAAACTTCACAATATCCTATCTAACTTGATAAATGTAATAGTAATTTGGTCATACTTATGACACTTCTGTGTCTGGGCGAGAACTTTCATAATGACCCTGAAATATGGTGAAAGTATAAGTTTTAGTGTAAAAAGTAAATTTAAATGTACTTCTACAATACGTAAGAAGACTGTGGAACTCTTGGCAATTCGTGTGTCGGTTATTAATCAGTAGATTTAAACTGCTAACCAACTAGCCTAATTATTTTACAAACTTAATTTCAAGCACAAGTATAACTGTTGCCCATATTAAATCAATTCAGTATATATTTATTACAGCACGTAATTCCATTACTGTGATTTTTGATTCCATTCATATCCTTGTAATTATAAGTAAATTATAATTACACCACTATAATTATTATTAATTATAGATAGCTTACTGAATGATTACCATTATATTTCCACAAATCCAACCAATTTGTTTTGATAATTATCACTGATTAAGGCTTCAGAGCTCTTTCTGATGATTAATAATAATTTTTGCATAAAGAAAATGTTCAATAATTACTTTAGTCTTTATAATCTTCAAAGAAGCTAAAATTTTTTTTAGATTCTAGGTAAAGAATCTTCATAAATTTTTGTATTATTATTTATTAATTAGGCTGTAATAAATCTGAATATGATGTTCTCCCATATGTGACTGCAATAAATGTTATGGTTTAAAAATATATATACAAACAGAAACAAAGATGAAATCAATTGTTGCTTTAAGAAGCTATGTGCGACTGCCTGTTGTCTAATACTTGAATAAAAATCAGCAAACATGCCCCCAAATGTTCGGAATATCATTGAAAAGTACATTGAACACATTGGATCTGAACTGTTTTTTATCACTGCTATGTTTTGATATATTTCATAATATTTGGATGTTAAGATGAAGCCCTTTTTTGTGTAAACAGGTCAGGCAACATGGCTATAAGGCAACAGAATGAAATCGCTGACTTTTTTTTTATAATATAACGTCAAATATTTCAGTTTAAAGTTATGAACAATAATTAAAACACTAATGAATTTTATAATAGATTATTAATTCACCTGTCCATAAAGGTTTAGGTTTCAATATACATGGTTGTGGCATTTTACCATCCCAAATAGGAAGATGCATCAATAAATTCATCATTTGTTCCTGAAAACATTAAAACAGTTAGCTTCACTTTATAATGAACCGATACATTAAAATACAATTACTTCTAGTTTTAATTTTTTTTTAAATAAAACAAACCAATGTTTTCATAAAATATCAAAAAAATTAATCCTTATGAAATATGGTAATTATTCAAATTAAATTACAAATATATAACTAAACATTTATTGTCTGATCACACAGTTTGAATAGCAGATTTTAATCCAGTAGAAAAAACACAAGATTTACAATTTAGCTGACAATTCTTTGCTCAATCAATTCTATAGGTTCTTAATCTCTACTCCTTTCTATTAACTAAAATGGAGTATAACAAAATCACTTCAACATACTACATCTTTATACCTAAAAAAATGTTAAACTATTTGGTTCTGGTCCATAAACCAATATAAAATGTCAAGACAATAGTTTAACTATAATGACTAGATGGAAACTTGATGCTAAATAATAAATTCATAATTAAATTTTACTAAATTAAACGTTAGAAAAAAAAGCTTAATTTAAATGTTTTTTAGCATAATATAATACATACCTTTTCAAGAAATACATCACGTTTTGTCATTTTTCTAACAGCAGTTAATGTGTCCTGCACAATACCCATAACGGGTTTATTAGCTTGTGGTGTAATAATCTGCCGAGGCGTAATATGGATATTTTCAATTTCTGCACGAGTTTCCATAGACTGTGGTACATGTAAATTCATTTCATCTCCATCAAAATCAGCATTATATGGAGATGTACAACTATAAAATAACAAAATTTCTTTGTATTAAAAATTTCTAATATCAAGCATAAAAATACACAAAATGTTAATACAATAACTAGAAAAAGGGGGAGCTTATTATTTATTTGCTGGCTGTGAAAATGTTATGGTTTATGTTTCATTACATATGATTTTGTTAACCGTTTTTGTCAACTGTATTATTACTTTTTAATATTCTCTCACAACAGTCTAGACTGCCTGACTAGAAATAAGCTTATAAACATAACGTTTAACTTCCACAAGAATGCAATCATAAATATATATGGCAATAGACAATAAATAAGTAGATATGTCATATATGCCTGGTGTATAGCATGCTAATGGCAAAAATACGTACTGAATAATACGTTATTTTTTTTTACCCGTTTTTTTTTTTTGTACTCTACATTTTTTTTATTATTATTTTGTTCGATTTCTCTATTTAACAGCAGAGTTGGAAATATTAAATTTAATAAACGAACAATAGTTAAAGCATATGATAAATTTTCACTACAATTAAAATTTTAACAGACAATTCAGAGAACAAATAAGAAAGAGCATATAAAAAAAAAAACCATAATTATTATTTTGATAGATTTATCAATTCTCCTTCCATCATTATTATAATATATGAATTGCTCAAC
>JAAAKQ030227738.1:0-11338 GCA_010016005.3 Zanna intricata | reverse complement strand
ACCAATATCTGTTTAGGTTCCGCCTGGCAACTGATGAGCTGTGCTTCTACGAGGAGGTCCAATCAATCGATCACTGTTTGGCACGTGGCATAGTTTGCTAGTTTTTTTTTTGAAAAAAAAAATTCATATTTAGTATTTTAAGTGTATAAAGAACTGCCAGTAATACGATAAATCTAATCTCGTCGATTAAACTTCGGTTTGTAGAGTTGGGTACATTTATTGTACAAAGAGGATATATATATATATATATATATATATATATAATTAAATTATACATATTATATAATAATGTAATATAATAATATCATAATTATAATTCAATTATGTATATATGTAATTTGAGAAAAAGAGTAACGTAAATTTACAAATTACCAAATGAGAAACGCTGTTAAGACGCTTACCAGATAAACTAAATAGAAATATATTTTACACAAGAATCCAGTGTACCTTTAATTATTAGAAACAGACTTTCTTCGTACTTGATAAAATGTTTTAAATGTTGTAATAAATAAACTGTTTTATAAAATGAGTTTGCTTCACTAATAATTAAAAATATCTTTTATAGTTTTTAATGAAATTAGCTTTAGTAACTAAATTTTGTTATTGTTTAATAAAGATATTATGTTTGAAAAAATAAATAAATACGATGTTGTGTCAACACAAACTAGTGTAAAAAAAATAAATCAATTAAAATTATTTATTCAAATATAACTAGGTATTTCAGCTTGCTTAATGCGTTCATCACCTAAGTCGATGTATTGTCCTAAAATTTTTACGCTAACACCGATTCATATTTATATTCTTTTGAAGAGTTTACATAGTTACAGAATTTCGATCAGTTTCAATTACGAATGAATCATCGAGGTTAACAATAGATACTTCAGTTCTTTTGTATTCTTACTTAATTTTCCAGTTTTTAACCCGCTCTTTGTGGCAATAAATTAAAGAAAGTTTTTCATTACAAAGTCTTTTCATATTACCGATATTATAAAGTAAGAAATTTTCACTTTTAAAATAAACATTTGTACATTAAATCATATTCATTACTTCTGCTCTAGAAATACAATTTTTATCTTAATAGCCTCAAAATATTTAATTATTATTGCATCACAGAAACAAATTTTAAGCTTTTGTATGATATTTGTTGTACTTTAACAGAAAAGTACTTCACAGAAAATAACTAAGGTAAGCGGAAAGGAATACATGTGTTTATTAGGTGATCTTAACAATTCAACTAAGGAACATATCATAATCGAAACAAGGTGGAATCCACATGTAAAGACAAATAAAAAAACATGGTTAAGTAATGAACACTTATTACTTATCTAAGATTAACCTAATTTGTGTTAATGTGAAGAATTCTAATAATGTTATATTAGTCAGAATCTTTATTTAATTTTATTTAGATTTATATGATTTATTCATATATTATTAAGGTTACTTCTAAGATTTATTTATTAAAAATAAACCTTTGGTTATCTAACCAAAAATTTTAGTCTGCACATCTTTATTACATTTTATTTTAGTTAATTTTACTAAAATATCACCTTTTATTTTTAATCTCTGTTTGTTATTTACAAAAAACAAGACAAAAAATAAAAAAGACAGTTGTTCCAGAGAGGGTAAAGTGCAGTTTGTTTACTAGTGCCAATATTTTATTTTTTAGTGAATAATTTTGAAAGTTAGGTCAAATATGAGAATAAACAAATCATAATTAACCCGATCAAATCACAATTAACCGAGTAATATGCACTAGGTTTCTCTGGATATTATCATAAAAGGGATTGAGAGTCAAGGCTATAGAGTATAGAGCAATATTTAACACCCCACGTCACCAAACACATGAAGAACCGACATCGACTTTATTAATTTTGAGCCAACGGATAATAAAAAGGAGTTATTCAATCTGAAATATGTAGCTAACTGCACCGTTAGGTTTAAGGAATTAAAAAGAACAATTCCTCCGTGGCGCGAGTGGTAGCGTCTCGCCTTTCATCCGCAGGCCCTGGGTTCGAATCCCGGTCAGACGTGGCATTTTCACGCATGCTAAAAATCTCCGTTCTGTGATGAAATACCTAACGGTGATCCCGGGGCAGTGACAACAATTTAGGCACAGAAAAAATAAATACATGAGGCCGTACCACTGTGTAAAACGTGCAGGCTGGCACAGGATCGCTGACTGCCGAAAAGATGATAGGACTACTCCAGCAACGTGTCCATTGTGATACTCAGATCTCCAAGTAGCCTTTGACCAATGATCTGTGAGCAGTGAACTTTACAACAAGGGTTGAAAAGTTTGCAAAGAATCTTAGTGTGAAAGCATTGAAGAGGGGTAGCACACTTTAGCCCGGTTGTTACTTCTCGGATCTCTGCTGACACATAAGGCGGCTCCTCCGAGATAGATGAGAACAACATCCCCGGACTGAGGCACAGATTAAGTGGGTAAGAATGATCGCATAAGAGTTGGCTAATGATATTGGTTCGCAATATTACTAGCGATTTTTCGCTGAAGCGGTGGTCAGTAACAAATATGAAAATTCATCTACGATGGATAACTTTTTTTTCTTTTTTTTTTTTTGTTTAACCTCCGGAACCACTGAGGATGAGATGAATGAATTGTAGCGTGTGTGAAAAATGCCATGCCTGACCGGGATTCGAACCCGGGACCCTCCGGATGAAAGGCTGAGACCCTACCACCACTCAGCCACAGAGGGCCGGCAATGGATAACTTGATTAAATGACAACAAACAAACATCAATTTTTTAATGCAACAAATCGGAGATCTCATAGGTCTGCTAACGGAAAGGATAATTAAAATATGTTAATGGCGTGGAGCCTGCAGATTGCAACGTAGAACATAAATGATAGTTTGGACAGAAAAGAAGAATTAGAGGCGTTTATCCTGACTGAGCGGCTTGATGTCATTCTTATTTCTAAGATGTATCTCACCGACTGCAACTATTTCAGTATTCGTGGCTATTTTGCATTCTTGAATAGTTACTCAAACGGCAGCGTGTACGGAGGAAATGCGCCCTTAATTGAAAATGGATCAAGCGCATTCAACTCTTGGCATAAAAACCAACCATATGTAAGCGACATCTGTTGAGTTAACAGATTGGCTTGGATACTTGAGGATCTCTGTGATCCATTGTCTCCCACGCCACTTGATCATAGATAAGATGTTCTCTCAGTACTTTTGTTCCTTGGATCGCCGGTTCATTTCAGGAGGTTTTGGAAATAAAAGCGAATCCACTGAGGCTCTATACTAATAAATACCGTAGAGTAGGAAGGAGTATGCTACAACAATAAGGCCCAACACTTCTTCTGGCTTGGAACCAACTTGTTCCACGGAAGTAACCAAAGTTAATCTTTTATTAACGCGGGAAATGGCCCTCTATAAACTGACATCAGAGATAGCTTGACTCTACTTCCAACCATTTTGCAGAGGCACTAACACTGAGCAGGAAATCCCGTCTCGCCCATAACGTGATCGGGATTCTTACCGAACTTCGATTGTGAAGATACGACTAGTGGGTATCCATTTAAATGTGCAGATGAGATCGACAACGCAACGTAAAATTGAAAACTACCATGCGGGAGGCAGCATGGTGCTCAGCGCAGGTGGAGATGGACGAAGGGAGAGAAGGAAGAAATTAACCCAGGAAATTGAGAATATTCATTTCTCAAACGAGATTTTGGAAAAACGAGATTTTGGAGGAGGTGGCAATACTACAGGAATCCTGAGAACAAAACTGCTCGTATTAAGTCTGCCCGCAAATTTAAGAGGTTACTGAGGACAGTCAGGCTCCAAAAATTTAGAGAAAATGTTGACTATATCGAAGGGTTATCTCCCCTTGATGGAGATAAAAATTCATTGTTGAGGGCTTTGAGCAGTTTCAAAAAGTCAATAGTCTCGTCCCCAAAATTCAATTTCTAATTTTTAAATCTAATTCCCTTTCTAGTTAACCAGACGAATGGCAACTGGATTGTTTAATCCACGGTCAATTCTACCGCGTACTCTGGAATTTAGTTTCTTTCTTTAACATGATGTTATGGATTGAAACTTACCGACCGACCGCCCTTAGTTTTAAGTAGTTTTATTAGTCAGTGTGATCTTTACTAATTTTTGAACTAGCTTGACTAGGCAGAGTAACCAGGAAAAAAGAATCTCTGCAATATTAATTAACCAGTTCTAGTCCTAGCCTAATAGTTGGGGCGTTTTCGCACATTCCTATGCAATATTTTCAAGCTCTAAGATTCAGAAAATTTTGATTTTTAAAAGATTTTTGAATCCTACGTAACATAAAATTTTTTCCAGAAGCAGCTTTTTTGGCTGTTTAGCAGCATTCAACAAAATTTAATTTTTTAGTCACCTTTTCAAACTGAAGTCAAGCCTACCCCTCAACCGGTATATTTTATGTTACTTAGTTACCTAGATGGGTGGTTTTCTCTAGCCAAATACATCCAGGAAATGTCTGTCTGCAAAGACAACATATCAGAAATTCTAAGGGTTTTCTTTCTTAGGTCCAATTCTATATATAACATACACTGCAGACCTTCCCAGTTCATAGAATGTCACAGTCCTTCTAGGCGAAACAGTAATTTTGGTCGTGATGGTGAACTTGATCTTGTCTTGGGCAAACTGCAAGCTGCACTCGACTTTATCAACCAGTGGCTTGATAGATGGAAGGTGAAAGTCAATCCTACCAAATAAATTCAAGTGGCTTTTATATGAGGAGGAGTATCGTTCTCTGGTTGACGTGGACAATACTGTCATCCTGACGCGGATCACGGTACGATATTATATGTATATATATATATATATATCTAGAGTGTTTATTGACGCGGAATGATCACGTCAGAGTGAAGAGAAAACAGTTGTGCACTAATTTTTTCCTCTTCCACCTCAGATCGGACCAGAAATTAACCATTACCCAATCCGCCGAGGTGATTGTCCACTGAACGGAGCCACCCCACCTTCCGGCTGTACAAACGGCATGGCAGGATAGCCCCGCCGGTTCGGATCTTTTCGTGTGCCTTCGGCCTCAAACTTTGACATCAGGAAGACCAGAACCACTCCCCCCATCATCACCACCGGGACAAGGGTCTTGATTTACGCCCAATTTGCCTCTAACCGCCGAGGCGGAGAGATCGTTTCCAGCAAGCCTTCCCCGATATCCACCTCAAGGGCCGGGACCGGTTCCTTTATTATTCACTCAACTAACAAACCTCCACTAGTATTTTTTTTTGGGGGTTGTCGGTTTTTGGAATGTGGGGTTCCCCGTGCTTCCTCGTCGCAGCCCATCCATGCGAGCACAGACGAACTACGACTTCACATAGTGCTATCCTTTCCTCACATTCCTGCTACACATTCTAGCTATCCAAAACTTTATGACCTTCTTCCATCTGCTTCAGTACTGTAGAAACCTATCTCCTTACCTTCTCCCAGCCATTAGGACCTTCCAATATCAAAGCAATGGTTTCCTCTGGGGTCAACTCTATCATCCTTAAATCATTCATGGTCTCTCCCCACCGGGGTCACTCAGAGAAGTTGTGTCCCACGGTATCAATTTCACCGCAATATTGGCAGTTCAGCCAATCACGTTTTTTAAACCTATAAAGGTATTCGTTTAAAGCCCCGTGGCCAGAGAGGAATTGGGAGAGGTAATAATCCATCTCTCCGTGCTCCCTCTCCAACCAGGCTCTCAATCTTGGTAAAAGTTGCCTAGTCCAAGTTGCCATCCCAGTTTCCTCCCGAACTTCGTTGCCATTCTTTATATAGCAACGAGGGTTCTTTGTCTGGCTACTAGGGGAATGGGAGAGGTATCCGAGAGTACCCCCCGCAGCCAGCGTCGATATAGTCATATAACGGTTGATGATTTTTAGGCACCATCGTCTCTGTATGGCTTCGAGATTCCGAAAATTTCTCTTCTTATCTAGAGAGGACTTGCAAGCCGGTATGGCAGTAGTACCTGCCAGCATGAGCCTTCGCTTTGACCCCATGGGGCCTCCATGAGGTCATGATTCTACTCAGTGTATTGATCGCCTTTTCCGCCTTCTGGCCTCCTGTACTACATACCCGATTAGATGGTTGAAGAGGCCTGATCTCTCCAGCAACACTTCCAGATTTGCCAACTTGCGGCTGTGATACCACCTGAGTTCCCTCTACCTAGATTTTTGGGGGTATTAACTTCCTCCGGTCAACCATAGCTATTGTCTGATTTTTACTGGACACCAACTTTAGTGCGTCCAGAGTGCTAGTGCTTTCTTTTTGACTATCGGCGTTTAGCACCTTGACTTGTGTGTGTACCAGTTACAGCCCCGAAAGAGGAGATATCAAGTTGTGACACTAGTTAGTACGATATGTCAGATCCATCACATACTATTCTTTCTTGCGGAAGTGAAAGACAGAGCTTTAGACAGGTGCTCGCCTCATAGTCGGCTTAAAGGTGAAACGGTTCCTAATCGTGAGTCCTTGTGTTTTTAGGCCTAGTCCTACTCGAGTTCTTTTAAGAACGAGGGCTGTAATCTATGGTTTCCCGACCAAGTAGCGGCGAAGAGGCGATCCTGTAGCGGCCAAGAGGCACAAAGAGTGACAGATGAATAAAGAAGGTCTCCAGCTGCCCGTAGCTCGCTGCAGATAGTGGTCACGTTCGTGGATTTGCCCAACCAGAAGGTAGGGAGGAAGACGGCGAGCAAACTCTTTAGATTAGCTGTTTGTAGTGTTAGGGAATCTCCGGCCATGACCGAAGATTTCAAACAGGTTGTAGGCAAGCCTCGGTGGAAGAGGAGGCCGGCGCCTTTACCGTCATCTTCCTCGACATCAGATGAGAAGTTTGCTTTAGCGATGGATGTAGGGCCATCCGTCCGAGAATCAAAACCGGCAATTGAAGTGTCTCAATTGACGGTTTTGTCTTTGAGCTTCGTTCAGAGAGCGAAGGGCAGGCTCGGCAGTTCTGCCCCGCTGTTTAAAGATGTCTAAGGTGACCTGGACTATCTAGTATAATTCCTGACTCACCCGAAGTCAGTCGGCACTGGTGCGAGGAAGACAATTCTTCCGAGGTTGTTGAAGGAGAAGTAGGCCCTCACTGCTTAGGCAACTGGGTGTGAACATTAGCCTCCAAGCCCAGGAAGGCTAAGGTCGTCGTTCAAAACGTCATTCTAGCTCCGACACAGCCAAAGCGGAGGTAGTCCGAGGTAAGCAGGAAGCCAGGTAGGCTAGGAAACCAGAGATGCTCTTTGTGAGCAAGGCAGAGGGCTCAAAAAAATGTCCTAAGAGTTGAAGCAGGAGCTTCAGGTTGCCCTTCGTTACAGCCAGAAGGGTCTGCGTATATGCTAGATAAAAGAGACCAGCAAGGGTATAGTGGTAGTAGCGAACAACAAGGAGACAGCTCGGATCATCACAGAGTCTCCTGCTGTGAAGAAGCTTGAGGTCAAGGTTGACCCCAAGCGAAAGCGTAGGCCCCGAGTCATTGTGTATGACATTGACCGGAACCTGTCAGTTACGGAGGTTCTCTCTTTCTTGCGGGAGCAGAACAAGGATCTAGATAAGGCTACCTTCGAGAAAGAGTGTAGGTTAATCTTCAAGATTGGCAAATGTGATGCCAAGCGATATCACGGAGTGTTCGAGGTAGATGCTCATCTCTTTCAGATTTCTGAACATGGTCCCTTTAGGCATAATTTGCTAGGTTTGGTTTGGTTGACTCCAGAGTATGTCCAGAATGTAAATTTGATGACTCTGTGGAACATGTCCGTCTTGTATGTCCCAGGTACGAACGTATATCTCAGGTCGTTTTGGTATGAATAGCGTACCAAAACTGTTAGGGAACTTGAGAGAGTAAATTCGTTTCTAGATCTGCGGGTCAATTGGAAGACTCACAGAGAATGGACGATTGTGGCTGGCTTTCTCCGATTCCTTGCACTGTGCAGATCGGCTGAGGGAGTTAGAGTAGAATCCCGACCGTTAGAGACCGCCGGGGCAGTCTGATTGGCCGGAGGTAGGCGCTTTGTCACCGATGCTTTGTTAGATTAATTTTTTTTTTGGTATCAATGGTGGTCGTGCTCGGGAATATACCACTCATACTCCCGAGTACGATCATAGTTTGCGTTTGAAATACATTGGTAGAAATGGAGTGCACCTGTTAAGGTAGACAGGGAATGCGTTTAAGTTGCGATTAACTTGTAGTTCGTCTAAACGGACCTCAAAGTTGTAACTGGGGTGGGAGATTAGAGGTTATACACAGCTCGCGAACAGACCAGTCCTGAGGATTCTCTAGGACAGTTTATAATTGGTGTATGAACTCCATTCTATAAGCCACCGTGGTATGCTGGTAATTTAAGTGAATAGAATAGCATCGTTACTAAATAGGTGGTGAACGTAGGCGCGGGGTTTTCATTCTTCCGTGAAGTCCTAAGCAAGTTTCTAAGGCGGGCGGTTTACAAAGTGTCCTATGTCTTCGTAGAAGATAACGGACAATTGCTGATGTGGACGTCCCTCGGGGAATTCACATCGGCAGCATCTCCCCGAGGTCGATTGATGACTGTGGAATGTTATCAGATCGAGGGCAAAAGACAACCTCCGGTAAAGCCCATGAGGACTAGGAACAGAGGGGATGGTTTGGCAACCGGTGACGCCACGAAGCGAGGGTTTTTCTCCTCGGGGGGGAATCGAGATGAGCTCCAACTTTAGCATCCTGAAACACCTCTGCTCTTCCCGTCGGGCCTCTATCCTACAGAAATGTCATTTGATAATCAATCTTTCTTTATCCACTAAACTTTCAGCTACCCTAGCCAGCAGATGTACGGTCGCACGCTTTGTCTGGCTATATGCTGGCCTCAGCGCCATCACTTTTATTGGAGTCTGAAAACCAGCGACTTTCCTAAAGGCCTTTATGGTATCCTGTCCCTTTAAGTCAGGGTCCATTCCTTAATGCGGTAACTGGCAGTCCGTCGATCCAAGGGGTTGTCCGCATTAACGCGTTATCCAATTTATCATCCAGATGTTTTATTAAGTCTGCCTTCTTATTTGAGGATTCCTTTACACAGATCTGTATTTCGTCAGCTCGGCCTTTCTTTACTGACTGTCTTCGCCTAAGTCGTTTCCTACAACTTCTTTTTCCCGTTTGAAGAAGTTTGCATAACTGGTCCCCGTTTTCCTCACAGTAACTAGCTCGAAGGCGGTCCCACTTGCTGAGGGCTCTCTTCTTTTTTCCCATTCTTGCTAAGTGGAGTGGTAGTCTTACCTCTGTGTTTCTATTTCTTCTGTCCCACAATTCAAAGATTTTTACCGTCTTCATTCCAAATCCATCATTCGAGTAGCACAACCGGAGTTTATTTCCAATGGCTTTCTGCATCTTGTTTAAGACGACCATCATATGAATTGTCATCTCTTCATCTTTCTCATTACGGACCAGGGCAAAAGTTACACCCTTATCTTCTTCCTCATTCTCGGGGTAGAGGATCTCGATATTTCAGACATCCTTTATCACTGTACCGCTGGGAATAGAGATATCATATGCCAGTTTCTTCTTAATTTCTGGAGTTTTTTTTCCTATCAACTTGCTATATTCATTCTTTGTCCCAGCTCGTTTAGGCGTTATGAACACTAATGAGTCTTCAATGTCCTTGGGAGGTGCCTCCGTGATTACTTCCACTCCTTGGTATCGTTCTAAGGATCACTTTTCGTTAAGAACGTCATTAAAGTCCTGCAGTGTCCCAGATTATAGGGTTGTCCCAATTCTTTCTTGACTTCTAATCTTTTTTGAGCTTACAATCTTCTCCATCTGGCTGGTTTTCTCCGCTGTTTGCTTCAACTTCACGCTTGCACAAAGAGCTAGAACTGTAGACTCTCTCTATGGCACGCTGTTGCACTCGGAGTGCGAAATCTCTTATGTCCGTTTTAGTGTTTTTACTTTGTATTATTAGAACCACAAATCTGTCGATTTCTTCAAGCAGGTGGTCTAAATCCGATCCCTCAGTAGTATCACCATCACTACTTTCCTCCACTAAAGCATGCTCTCTCTTTTGCGGACGGGATTTTTGCACCGCCACGGTAGCACCAATTGATTTTTCTCAAATCTAATCTTCTCCTGTTCTAGGGTACTCGATTCCTTTTAATTTCAGCCCCAACTCGGCTAACTATGGGGGTTCCGGGGGGTCAGGAAATGTATTTCACCGAAAAAAAGGGTCAACAAATTTTGGGAGGGTGTGGGATGGTAAATTAATTAGGGACATAAAAGGAAGAAGAAAAAATTTCTTTCTGGCTCAACAAATTTTTGGGGGTCAAAAACTGAAAGCTGGGACCCGGATTGGTGTAAATCCGTGGGGGGGATGATGTAGGAAGGGACGGGAGAAATTAATGAAATGGGATTTCCCTTATATAGCCACTGAGGACTTATAAAATAACTCGTTCAGTGACACACCTCAATAAGACGAAAATAAGTCGTTGTTTACTAGTAATACGATGACGTTAAACTCATTTGTAATTTTTCATTAATCTTCTATTTATAAGAGTGATTTAGTATAACAATATCAAGAGTGCTTTATGGTATCAATGAATTCATGTTGCAATAAAACTCATTTTATTTAAATAAATATGTCATGAATGTTTCAGTGCTACAAAACTTATTGTGATTAATTCTATCTTACCGATGGAATCTATATTTAGACCCGACAACACTTGTTAATGCCACCGTAAATTAAAGAATTCAAAATTTATGCCGCGTTAAATAGCACCATTAAATTAAAATAGTAGTTGTACAAGTAAGAAAAGTTCATTCGATTATCCTTTTAACAGAGCAAAATTAATGTTCGGATTAAATTTTTGCCTTCTATTGTGGAATTTTAAAAATACCTTGCGATGCTTCAAGGAATTTAAAGAACAGTTACAATTTGCAAACATGATTCTCTAAAAAAATAATAATTTGTTTAAACTAGAAATTTATTCGTTGATAATTGAATTTGTATGATATTATTTGATAACGGGGAAGCCTCCAGGATAGCTTGTGTAACATTATTTTATCGAGAACTACAATGAGCTATTGTTTTTTTTATTTTTGAGATGGATTATTGATTTGATATCCGCAGGGCTGCAAATGGTGCTTTTATTGAGTTTCATAATAATTAATAAAAAAACTCTGGATTTTATAATTCCATGTAATTTCAATTTCAAATGTAATGATATAAATTCTATTTAATACCGCGGTGTTCTTTTTCGGACATTCGGTATTATAAGTTGAAGGATGTTGTTTAAAACCATCAATTTAAGGTAAGTAAGTAATTAAGGTAATAAGTAAGTAGTTAGGTTACTAGGTTAATAGGTAAATAGTTAGGTTAAGTA
>JAAAKQ030227727.1:0-11338 GCA_010016005.3 Zanna intricata | reverse complement strand
CTTTTAGAAATGTTTTCCTGATGTTTAAATTAATTTTTGATGTAAGCAAATTATATTTCTGACTGAAAGCTCATTTCGCTTGTGCTATTTGGCATTTAATATCGCTCCTGCTTCATCCATCTTTAGTAATTCTTCCCAAATAACAAAATTCTTCTACCTCAGTAATCTGTTCTCTTCCTATTTTTATATTCAATGGTCCATCTACATTATTTCCACTACATTTCATTGCTTTCGTTTTGTTCTTGTTTATTTTTATGCGGTAGTTGTTGCGTAGGACTTCATCCATGCAATTCAAAGTTTCTCCTAAATCTTTTTTACTTTCTGCTGGAATAGTAATTCTGCTACGATATAGTAATTCTAACAGATAGTAGCAGAAAGTAGAGCATATGTACACATAATATCAAATGTATTAATTGAAACCATCAAATGTGATCAATGTATTGAGGATATTTTCCAAGTTAGCAGTACAGTCAACTACCAATACTGTGTGAATCCAGACTTAAGATGTCATTAGTAGGACTAATTATCATATGCTGATTGGGAAATGAAGAAGGCAAACTGGTAATCCCTTAACTCTTCACTTTTCTAATATTCCTGGAACAATGTGCTTGTTATTCTTGAGGACAGATATGTTACTTTATAATGTGAATTATTTAGTGTTATTTTAGGGAAGAAATTATAACTCATTTTTCATCATTTGCACTATTCAGTTATAACATCAAACACCCAAATAAACTTATATTCCCTATATTTTCAGCAATCCATTTGTCTTATTCAGTGTAGCTCAATAAAATCTTATTTTTTCAATTTATTCTAGTAACTGTTGATTAGATTAATGATTATTTATTTATTTCAGATAAACAGTTACATGGGAACAGGTGGAATAAACATGTTTAGCGATTCAGAAATCCTTGCAAGCGAATATGGAGATGGTATAAGAAAAAGAACATTAAGTGAGGGTCTTTCATTACCTAATTCGTATAGCTATGACGAACAACAAACGTGGTCGGGAACTGATTATAAGGTGTATAAATACAAGCACAGGTAATTATTACTGGTACTTTTTTAACACAATATATTATGATAAATCTGATCTTTAATGGCAGCTCTGGTTGTTTAACAAGTATCAATCTGAATCAAGTAAATGTTAGTCCCACTTTTCAAAAAAACAAATATGAAAATAGAATAACAAAATTTTTAAGAAACCAAATAAAAATATATATAAGAATGCAAATTTTTATCGCAGTGCTTTTTATGTGTTACAATTTTAACCTATGTGTTTTAACTAAAATCATGAATTTGTATAGTAAGCTTTAATTTTAGATTTTTAATCAATTATTAAAAATGAATTATTTTTTTTTTTAATAAAAATGTTTAAACAGAAGCATACAAAGGTAAAGTAAAAACAAAACTGAAAGTTTAATGAATATAAAAATACCCATTCCTGGAAATTTTCAATTGTGAAAAATGCGGTTATGAGGAGAAAAAGTTAGAAAAACTAAGATATATTTGTAAATAACAGTGATAATAATTACACACATAAATTGAGAATCTTATGTGATCTACAGGAAGACCGAAGAGAAAGCAATACTAAAATTCAGATTAGGCAATACACACGCAACATATAAACGTTAAAAGTTTTAGTTAAAGTTGGTTAAAAGTTTTCTTACAATACAAAATAATCTACATGCTCAAAAAGATGTTATATTAGGATGTATTAATAATTATCCAAAGAGCGTATTGCAGCATTATCAAATGACTTAGGAAAAATCCATGCATTAATTTTTGTGTCGTAAAGAAAAATAGCAAATGACATTTTCTCAAAAATGACTAACCTGCACTGATAATTTCCACAGAAATGTAGTACATTCAATGCGCCAAAGCTTACTGTTGACTATATCAAACAGTGTTGTTTCACTCACTTGGCCGTACCTTTTTTTTGGGAGGGAGGCAAAAAACGCTATGACATCATCATCGCCCGGATAAAAAAACGAGTAATAAAATTAAAAACAAGCAAACTAAAATCCAAAACCAGTGTAAAACTGAAATATGACTAGAAAAACTAAAAAGTAATATCACTAGAATCCCACTACCAACAGTACAAAGGAAATAAATCTTTTTTTTTTACCTCCGGAACCACCGTTAGGTATTACATCAGAGAAAGTAATACCTTAACGGTAGTTCCGGAGGCTAAACAGATAAAAGAGAGGGATGAAGATGAATGATTTTTAGTGCGTGTGAAAATGCCACGCCTGACCGGGATCGAACCCGGGACTTCCGAATGAAAGGTCGACAAGCTACCACTCGAGCCACGGAGGGCGGCAAAGAAAAGAAATCTAAAATGCTAAGATTTTACATCAAATTAAAACCGAAGTATTAACCAAAAACTTAAAACTAATAACACATACAAGATATTGCTAAATCTGAAAATTAATATCATGTGAATCTTGACACTAATATCACAGACAGAAACTTGAAACGTAAAATAAACTTAATTAAAAATTAACAAAATCCGAGAGGGATGTAAAGGGTCTTTCTTGGGTAACAGAATAAAAACGAACACAAAAAACATAAAAACTAACGAAAAAACTGACACTTTAAAAATGTTTCAAATACAAAAAAATTAAGTAAAATTTCAAATTGTATGTGTAAGACCAATATGATGGAAAAATTGAATCAACCTGTTATTATCGTTATCCAAGATTTGGCGAACAGTCCTAGGTAATTTAAACTTACGACGCAAAGCCGCATAACGCACGCACTCCACAACGATGTGGTACACAGTTGGGCAGTAGTTGAATCGTACACATACTACTGGCACGTTTACTGCTGACATGAGATAGCCGTGAGTAGCTCTCCTATACCCTATCCGCAATCGACAGAGGATCACTCCCTCATGACGAATTTTTCTGCATGTGTCCCTTGGCAACACAGAATCTTTAATATACCGCAGTTTGTTATCAAATATAGGCGTCCAGCTATCTTGCCACTATGTAAAACTCGCATAGTTCATAAAGTCACATGTAGTTCAGGGGCCACATAACACGGGTAATAAAGGATGGTTGACTACATGCGTTCTTAGCTGCAGAATCCGCACGTTCATTTCCCGGAACCCCCACGTGGCTAGGTATCCAGCAGAAACTCACATGTGTATAGCGATCTGTATTTCAACTCAGCGATTGTGATATAGATTTCTATGACGATAGGATGCCTCGAATAAAAATCCTCTAGGGCTTGGAGAGGACTACACGAGTCGCTAGAGATAAGAATATTTCCATAATTAAGGTTAATGATATTCAGAGCCTTGTTTATGTGTTTCGATCTATCAGAGTATACTACGGCATCTGCGTTCGTCTTGGACAGGATATCTTGTTAAAACATTTGCTGGAAGACAATAGTTGGTGTTGATTGTTTATTGTAATTAGTAAATGAAAAATAAAATTTAGAAGGTTGATTCTCCACGGAGGATATGAGCACGGATATGTTGGAAAAATAGGCGTACCAACATTTATAAGGTGCAGTAGGCGACGGGTAAGGACACCTACAGGAGCAGTACGAAGTGGATGGTTCTCAGTTTTTCCTAAATTAGGATTTCCAAGAACCGAGTCAAATGCAAGGTGATTTGGCGAAGTATGATGCTAAAAGCTGGTCCCGTCTATCCCAAAGTGATGATGGAGAATAGACTATTACATATACATAATAGGTGTTTTAGTGTTCGAATTAGCAAGGTGAGTTAACATACTGAGACGAATGTTGTCAGGTCCAGGGGAGGTGTCACGTGAGTTTTTAAGTATGTGTGACAACTTTTTGAATGAAAAAGGAGCGTTTATTTCAGTAACCGAATCACCAAAACTTAACAATAATGCTTCCATTTGCAATTTGTATCTCTGAAATTCATCACTGTAAGATGACTTGAGAGGCACCGAACGAAAACACTCTGCCAAGTTACTTGCCACTGCAGAAGGTGATGTAATCAGTTCTCCTTCATGAATGAGCCCGAGAATGGACTGTTTTGGTGATCCGCAGATTTTAGGGATCTTTTCCACATGGCAGAGAGGGGAGAAATGCGTGAGATGGTGTCCACGTACTTCTTCCAAGACTTTATTCTAGCGTCTAAAAATACCCGACGACAAACCGCTCTGGTTTTATGATATAAATCAAGATGTTCACTTGTTGGCCTGCGGTTAAATTTGCGCAATGCTTGCTGTCGATTGCTAATAGCATTTTGGCAATCATCATTTCACCATGGAACGGAACATCGTCTAGGATTTCCCAGTGTTTGTAGGATGTATGTATTTGTATTCTCAAGTATTAGATGTAAAGGATGAAAGTTGGTCAAGGATGCCCGCACTATCATCATATTTATTTATTTTTTTTTTTATTTAACCTCCGGAACCACCGTTAAGGTATATCTTCAGAGGATGAGATGAATGAATTACAGCGTGTGTGAAAAATGCCATGCCTGACCGGGATTCGAACTCGAGACCGGTATACTATCATCATATTGTATTGGAAAAAGCTTTACGGTAACCGTTTCAGTTCGCCTTTTCAACAATCCATCTCCGTGACCTTTTTTTCACCTTTCTGTCAACATCAAAAACGATAATAATTGGTCTGTGGTCATTACCATGAAGGTCGTCACAAGAATGCCAATTAACACGAGGGAAATAATTCGGTGAGCAGACGGAGAGGTCGATGTTTGACAGTGCACCAGTCGATGAAGACATGAATGTATACGATCCATCATTCAGTAGACAAAGGTCTAAGTTTTGCCGTACTGTGTTTATCATATTTTTTCGAGAAGAGCACTAAGATGAACCCCAGGAAATATGGTGTGCGTTGAAGTCTCCCACTATTAACGCTGCCGATGGAATCTGGCCAAGTAGATGTGATATTTCAAGAGAACTAAACTCAGAGTTCGGTGAAAGATAAAAGTTGCAGATATGTAATTTGAAGGGCATAGAGACCTTCATAGGTACAGCAGGAATAAGGGTACGTAATGGTATTCTTGTAGCTGTCACCTCATTCCGCATAAAAATTGAAATTCCTCCGCTCTCTCTACTGTCTACTACACAGTCGTGTCTCTCACAGAAATAGCCTCTGACAGTTACTGTATCTTGGTGTAAAAGGTGTTTCCTGGAATCACATCATCTGTGGTTCAGGCGCGTGGGTCAATACTCGAACATCTTCAATGCGGGATCTAAGACCTCTAACGTTCCACTGAAAAATGTTCATAAATAAAGGTAGTTAGAGGTACAGAATTGCAGGAAAACTATGTAATTAGTTGTATGTGATCCGGTTTTTCTTTTTCGAATTTTTAATATTTCGAAAATCCGATGCCCTGGGATCGGGCGGTTCCTCTATCATATCCCCCAGCAAACACGGTGTTGGAGGAGGAGAGTTTGAAGAATGGGAAGTCGTAGATGACATCCCAGAAAGGGTGGCTGTGTGAGCTCACTTAGCAGGGAGCTTGTTTGATGGCTTACCGCCAGCCGTATTTACCCCTATCCACAAAGTTAAAACTTTGGGGACAGGAACTTTCAGACGAATGCCACTAGTGCTACTTTCATTAGTGTTAACTATTGACTTCCTATTTACTTTCATTAACTCGGAAATAGTTGCAGTAAGTGAAGCAACCTGATCAGATAAAATCTGAACAAGCTTTTTCAGCTTACTGCAAGATCCACACTGTTCGTTGCCCGCGTTTACAGTTGTTTTACTTAATGTCGCAGCGGCGAAAGAGATATCTAGTTTGACCAGGTTTCGAGAGTTTAGCGTTTTTTTTTATATTCTCTTCGAGCGACTGGGAAAGACAGTTTTTATTCAGTATTGATTTTAAGGATTGCCTTCTCTTCTTTAAAACTGGTGCAGTCTCGAGATTGTGCTGTATGGTTTTCCCCCATAATTTACACATTTTTCTTTCTCTTGATAGTCAATGTCCTTGTGGCCTTCTTTTGCATGTCTAGCACTTATTGCGGTGTTCGGGCAAGAAGTTGTGGTATGGCCAAACCTTTGACATCAAAAACAACGCCGTGGATTTGGAATGAAAGGACGTACTCTAACCAGCAGGTAACCTACTTTAATTTTCTCCGGCAGTGTTGGAAAATTAAAAGTTAAAATAAGAAAGGGTGTTGGTTCTTCTTTCTCACTCTGACGTTTTGTAATTCTCTTTACTTCTGTAATACCTTGGGGACAAAGCTCTTCAGCAATTTTATTAATGTCCATCTCAAGGTCCTGGGAGAAAATTACTCCTCGGCTAGTGTTCAAGGATTTATGACATATCGCACTTATACTTATTTCGCCCATATTGTTCAGACGCAAGAGCGATCGACTTTGTTCATCACTGAACACTTGAACACTATTAGTATTTTCCGTCTCTCAGTTTTTTTATGTTCTTTGGAGAACCGCATGAACCAGTTACAACCTTATTGGTCAGGAAAATTGAGACTTTATGAAGAGAGTCACCTGCTAGATTATTCCGAAGAACAATAAAACGGATATTATTATACTTTAAGTCTGGTATTTTACAACTCACATCTACAGGACTTTTATCCTCGTCAGACACGGCTGACCCAGGCCTTTTCACAAGACTAAAGTTGAGATTTTTTCAGATGGACCACCAACTATCATATTTGTTTTCTGTGGATTACTAATTTTGTTCCCACGAGTACCGGAGATATAACGAACCACTCCAGCGGATCGCACGCGTACTGGAGCTAGAGCTAATTACAACTAGTTCGCCCAGGTGCCCAAAGAACATCGTTCGAGACACTACGTACAGCCATTCACTCATCGGCATGATAGTTCCCACCTTGGGTTACGATTGCGTTTGTAAGGTGTCGCAACATCACCGAGTGTATGTGTAAGAAGAAAACATTTAGAATGTTGTTGCGTAGTTGTGACTTTGTATACGTTGTAAATTGTGTAGTGTCCTTGGTGTAGAATATGTGTATAGTGTAAAGTGTTCTGCAGCTAAGAGTGTAGTGGGAAGAAAAGCTGCAGAGGCTAGGGCCGTGGGGATGCCAACTCCCAAAGTCTTAAAGAATAAGACTCCCCGTCAGAGGCTTGGCCGTGCTGCTTTCAAACAACTCCCAAAGCATATGTAATCTACCAGGCCTCCTTGGGATTCCTTTGAGTCAGTGATTTCCGTAGACACTGACTTGGGCGTTACGAATGTTAGGAACAACGATATGCAAGGTTAAGTCAAAAAGTAAAGTGAAATTTTAAAAAATAATTATTTTTATTTGGACTTGTTTTAATGAAATACAGTTATTTTTCCAAATATAATCCTATCCTATACGCTTACTACCTTTTACCAAGCTTTTGAATCCTCCCTGAAAGAAACTTTTAGGTATGGTGCACAGCCAATTGGGACAACTTCCATGACCTCTTTGTTAGAAGAAAATAATCGTTTTCCAGGTCTTCTTTCAGTGCTTAAAAAGGATGAAAATCGCTCAAGATGAAAATCAAGGGCAACATTGTATGATGGTCATCCTGGAGCTCCAAACTGAGATCTTGAAGATAATAGATTGTTTTCATGGTCGAGCATTATCTTAAAGCAAAATCATACTTTTCAATAGTTTAACAAGTTTTTTGGACTTGGATTTTTGCCTTCAATGATCCTAGCAATTTTCGCTATTCACTCTTTCATTTTTATGTAAAGAAAGTAGAAAAAAGGACCTTCCATATCTCAGAATACCATCATCATCAATTTATCTAGAGACGTATGAGTTTTGAATTTTTTCTTTAGATGAATAATGTTTTTGGACTAAAGTTTGTCACTTACTCTCAGGCTTAAAGCGATGTATTTTGAATTGATGATTATTATCAATTTCAGAAATAAAATATATTTCTTAATATGTTACGAATAAATTGGATATGGTGTAACATTCTAACGGAAGGAACTGTAAAAAGGTAAGAAAAATTTCCTATTCATTTGTTACTGAATCTGAATGCGGAACAATTAAATAACATAATGCACAGATCCAGCAGAATTGTAACGTATATATTATACAGTGTGAGGACTAATAACAATTGCAGTCATCAATAGAATTAGTTAATCAAGGTTACTAAAAGTAAGCATTATTAATAATACTCTTCACAAACTGATACTACAAATACAACTATTACATGTGTAAAATACAGTAATGAAGACAGTATCAACAGAAAATGAAGTTCTAGGAAAAAATTAAAGCATTACATACGTACAGATTTGAATTCAATAAATAATTGTAATGATAGTAGTTTATGAGATATTAACAGACACATAAATTTTTGGTAATAACAAGGCTGAAGAAAAAAAATATTTTTGAATTAGAAATACAGCAATACTTAAAAAAACAAAAGAATAAAGATATTGGTTCTTCTGAAATAATATGTTTTTATTTTCAAAGATATTATTAATATAAAAGAATTAAAAGGTTAAAATATATCTGTGATAAATTTTAATAAATATGAATTTATTACTTTCAGATTAAGTCAAGACCCGATGCCAAATAAGGAAGAGCCAAAATCACAATCGGATAATTTGCCAACACCAGCAAGGGGTCTTCGAAGGATGTCGATGGCAGCGATAAATTTTTTTACACCAGGCAGTAAATGGACAAGAAAAGTTCCTTCAAAATCAGTTGGCGAAGAAACACCACAAGTAAAACAGAAGGATAAAAAATTTAGCCATAGTCAAGTAAAGGAACAAAAAGATAAAAAACGAAGAACAGGCAACTCAAATATTCTTCTACCTAAAACATATCTACAAAAGCACAGGTAACTATTACAATAGTAACTTACTTATTTTGAAGTCTATTCCACCTTTAACTATATATAAAATAAAGTTACATAACTTTTTAAATTTCCTGTCTTCGATAACAACCAAACGGTTCAACCAGTATGATGATGACAAAAGTGATTAACTTAAATTTCCAAGATTGATTCTAACACACCCATGACACTTAAATTCTAAGACCATATTCTTTTAAAATAAACTGTTAAACATGCAGCTTTCAAACAAAAACTTCTGTAATCTCTAATATAATGGTTTTAAATTATTTTAGAATTGTATGTTAGCAGTAAACATTCCGCTTTAGCTGATGGGAATCTCAATCATAAGTCTGGTTTATTGTGATTCTAAACATTGAAAAAAGATACATCAGCCAGGCTTATGGGCTCACCATTCTGATGAGCCTGCCACCTAGTACCAGGATGGATACAAGATAGCGGCCAAACCTTCTGGTTGCATCCGATCAAGAAAAGATGATAACTAATGAAAAGGATGCAGCAGATGGGTACAATCAGATGATACAACTATAGCCTGTAGTTTTACTTATTTTTTTTATCATATACCAAAATTTGTTAATACAATGTTGAAAAAAGGTAAATATTACATAAATGGAAGAAATTAACAAAATGTAAGTAATAATATATGATGTCTTTGATTATAGTAGTGGCAAAGAATACTAGATTTTTAAAAATAAAGTTTTATAATGATAAAGTTGAACCAAATTTTTAAAATTAAATATTTTAAAAACTAACTTCTAAACATTTTCAGTTATCTTTGTGATAATCTTCAGACCTGGTGTTGTTTTCATACTGTATTACTGATAATGGTTTTTTTAATTAGGTAGACACTTAGTTAGAATCTAGTTAAAAAAATATGAGAAACTTGAATAGTGTCAACCCAATTAGTATATCATTACTGTACATTTACATATTTCATAATACTCTACTGCATTATTCCTTTTTTGTGTGTAAGTTTTCAGACTAGTTTTCAGAATAACAAACACAATAAAACAAATCATTACACGTAGAGTATAACTGCAAAAAACAAAATTATTCTGAAATATATAAACTTAATTTTTTTGAAAACAAGATATTCTACATTGGTCAGACAGATGCAGCTCTGAACAAACATAGATACAATGATTACTTAACAGCCTCCTGTTACAAATATTGACATCAAAGTCAACATTTGCAAATCATTGTATCACATTTCTGTAGCATTGACAACAACTTTGATATTTCACACATATGTAAAACAAGAAGAACCACATCTTTAAACAGTTAAACATTATGAACCGTACAAACAAACAATGATATATTAAACAGAGATTAAATCCAACTTGTTTTTTAAAACACGCAGTAAAAAAACCATCAGTAGTATAATTACATTGAACTGAGCTGAGAACACCAAACCAGTACCAAAGATGGTTACAAAGAGGACAAAAATTCTTTTGAAAAAAGTTACCTGCATTAAAAGAAATGGTGTTAAGTACATTAACTCCTTCCTAATCAAGTGAAAGGATAGCTGGATGATATGGCGGGAGAAATCAGATTACATTGAAATGCTGATTTTCAACAACAAAAAAATTCAATTATAATTAGTACAATTTAATATATGCTCTTCTAAATTAGTAAAAATACTAAAAATAAACTAAGTTTTTTTTTTAATACTCTTTTTATGCTATCAAAGGAAACATTACTACTACATTCAGGTAATAAAGATAAATTTAACTTTTTATAAACATGAATATAAACATAGAATTTTTGTGCATGTGTTTTCCATTGAACAACATATTTCTAAAGAGATGTCCATAGAAAACATGTCTTTCATTATGCCTGAATAATCTTGGTAAATTTTCAGTTTCAAAATAATGCTTCTGACACAACCAAATATCTTATGTTTTTTGTCTGTTATAAAAATTATTTAAAACTATTTGTGAAAAAAAACAAACAAAAATTTTATAAACAGGTTTTTATTAAATTAGTTAAATACATTTTCAGTTACTTTTCAGTAACTCCTAATGTTATTCTCACTCTGGTGTCAACTAATGTAATTACTGTCAGTATTTTTGTTAGATGGACATGGTCAAAACGTACATATGATTTGAACTGCGTCTTATCATTTAATAGAGTGTAGTTATGTAGTACAACAAAGTACAAAAGTACAATAATGCTTGAGTGCGGTAAGATGTGGTCTTTCATTTTGTAGGTATGTAGAATATTAAGATTATTGTTAATATCGGTAAATTTGTGTTAATGAGATAGTTGATGAATATTGATCCTACAACAAGTTATGGAGGTCTTCTAAGCATTCATTATATTTTTATTTGAAGCTCCATCCTATATAATTGGTGTAGAATAGTAAACAAGTAGAACAGTTCAGTGTATAAACTTCAGAAGCATCCATTTGTATGGCGATTGTGTTCTAAATGTAATGAATTTTTTTTAATAATTAATTCACAGCTGAAGAAGCTGTAATAAAAAACGGAGTCCGACAAGGATGTTCCCTATCCCTGTTACTTTTTAATCTTTACATAAAACTAGCAGTTAATGAAGTTAAAGA
>JAAAKQ030227716.1:0-11338 GCA_010016005.3 Zanna intricata | reverse complement strand
TGGAAACTTTTTTCTTATTTTTAGATATAGAATCCGTTTCAGAGAGATTGCTGTGCAGTTTTGATACACTCTGTATAAGCTATTTGTGGCTTGGTGTAAATGTACAGCTGTAATTAGTTTCTCTCTGTAGATGATTAAATCACTGTTATGAGTGAAATAACTACCTGTAGTGCCCATGTTTTTACAGTTGTGATTTATGCAGCCAAAAAGTTGTTTATTTTAATTTAAAAAAAAAAATAGCCAGTGATAAATAGGGTAGGCTGGCCGCAACAGCTAATTAATACTATACAAGAATGATAAGCATTGATGTGTTAATTTTCTCTTAAGCGATACAACTTTTACGATTTTAAAAAGTGTAATATAAATTAATGTTACATGTTTTCTTGATATGTGCATTGGGATTTTCAGTTGCTATTAAAAAGGTATAGTTCTTCTGGTGTATGTGTTATCTTAATGATATGAAAGGGGATGTCGTGAAATTAGCTTACAACTTTACACATAATAATAAAATCATTTTATGAAAAAAAATATTTACTATAAACAGATTTTATAAGTACACATGTAAAGAAAATAAATTAATGAGATGGTTGCGTTTGTTTTTCATTTACAAGTTTTTCTGTACATGAGAAATATTCAAAAGAAAATTGTTTTAAAGTGCAAAAGATGATTGATGTATTTATTTTCTAGGGCAACCATAAATGAAAAACCCTTTTGACAGAGATATGTGGTGAAAGAAATTAATATTTTCAGTATTTATATATTCACTTCGACAAACAAACCATCCGTAATCGTCTGATATGACTTGTAATGTTTTATCGGAAATATTCCGCCAACTGAATTTTTAGCTCACACAAATCCATCTTTGTGGTATACAAACTGTAGTAAATAGGTTTGTGTCTTCATCTAAATTTTTCTCATTATAGTTGCTTGTGAGTGAAAACATCAAAATTTTTGCTTTAAAGGTGAAAATCCAGTTATCAAGATTTTTAATGTAAATATGAACTTTGCCTGTTATAATAAAATTTTTTTATCATGTTCTTGTTGATTCACATTCAAGTTGTTTAAAGGTGAAAGTACATCAGCTAATTAAGCCAATGGTAACATATCTATAAAAGCATTGAGAATAACATTTGTTTATCCTGGAGAACAATATTATTAATTCATCTCATAATTCCAGTTATCAGATTAACATTTTCCCTCTGTGATAACCACAAACTTCTATATAGAAAAGAATAAATTTTTCATTTTCCCATTTCATTGCATAGTTTAACAAACAGCCTATTCCATAATTGTTGACGACTTTTAATAAAATTAACCATTTTTATGGTTAATTTTTGTGGCAAGGCATGTCAATGAATGAAGCAGTGTGTCCCATTCTGCCCTTCGTGTAACATGATTTTTTAATTTTACGAAGATCCACTTTTCTCACTACATACTGAAATACATTCTGTCCAATCTATGTTAAAGTTTTAAGCAGTTTCATAAAAAAAATCTTGTCCTATTGCATGATCAGATACTGATTTGCAAAACAACATATTTTCTTTGATTGATCTGTCCTTATCGCATTCATATCTCACAAAAACATAAGAACTGAGAATTGTTTTACACATTTGTTAATTTATCAAATTGTATAATAAATTCACTTAAACTCACTTGCTGAATTATTTGATTGTGAATATTGGCAGCCATGTTCCTGATTCGTCTTGATACTGTATCGTTAGAAACTGTAATTTTTCTTGCTTCTATGAATATTAAAACACTGATAATATCAATTGCAGCAGGCAGTACAAGATTGTCTGTGATTGTATGGGTTTTGGAATCTTAGCTGCTCTTAATGCTTGAAGTGTACTTTTAACAGTGTCTTGATCGTGGTTACCGGTGTTCTTTTGTGGTTGGGTTTCAATTAACCACACTTCTCAGGAGTGATCGACCTTGAGATTGTACAAGACTACACTTCATTCACATTATACATATTCATCTACTACATATCATTCTCTGAAGTAATACCTTACGGTAGTTCCGGAGGCTAAACAGAAAAAAAAGGAAAGCTTGATTTACATGTAGAAGCTTGTTGATTTCTCAAAGATGTAATTTTCTTTGAAAGATTACTAGGGTATGCTTTTATGAATCAGATGTTTAGTTTTCAAATGTTAAATTAATTTTGATGGCTTTATGGTTTATTGGAGAGGACTTGAAAGCAAACAATGTGAATGACTCAATTTGTTTTTCACAAATTTCTCCATTATGTGTAAGAATCTAATTAAAAAAAAAAACAATTGCACCATTAGACCACACTAAAAACTTAAACCTCAATTTTTTCAATGAAACTACGCTTTTAAAAACTTAAATAAATGCACCAGACATACGCTTCGCATTCAAAACCAAACTGATGTGCACTCCCTTACGTTTCTTTTATACTGTTGAGAGCATGACTTTTGCAAAGTATCATATGCATGTGCATGTTTGAATATGTTGCTCTCATAGTGAATATTATGCAAAGAGCAGTTTGGTCAAGTTATTTAAATCCATCTGGAAAAGAAGAAGAAGAAGAAGAAGTTGGTTTAGTATCAAATGATCATTTGCTTTTTAAGTCTAATTTTTTCTTATTCAGTTTGTAACTTTCTTTTATTTCTTCACGCAGGAATGTGCTGGCATCCTCAGATCAAGATTACTTGCAAGGCACATATATTTATGCGAACATTATTTTGTGTTTTATAGCTTATTAGTAATGGTTTATAATTTTTATGAAGCCACGGATTGGTGAGAAGTGATTACAATGGCCTCCATCTTTCCAATGTTGAATTACTACAGGAAATTTTGTGTTTTTCTCTTCTCGATCCTGGGAAATGGTTTTTCTTATGGATTGAGGCTGTAATGTCATATTTCTAAAAATAGCCAAAGCTGTTATGTAGCAAATATAGTAAGTAGACTTCATTAAGGAGCACTTGCTGTTTACTGTCATAGAAAGCCAGAAAAAATTTAATTACATCATTGAAATCAAAACTTTTCTGCACATAATATGTAAAACAACAACTGTCATTTTCCAGTTTCTTTTTATTGATAGGAAAAAACAAAAATATGATTTTGAGTAGATTTTAAAAAAAATTAGAATTCTGATAACTATAAAAAAATAAATCATGATAAAATTTTATATTCTAATATGTTGTTCATCTAATCCGTATTTTTCATTTTGTTGAGTACATTTTTTTAGAAAGAAGCAGGGTCCAAGAAATGACTGCCATTTTGTTGTTGTTGGACTCATCAGTGCATATAATTTCAGTTGTAATAATTTGAGATCAAAATAAAATGATAGAGATGTAAGATAGACATAAATTATAAGAATATATCAGTTTATGTTAATGCTTGTAAACTAGAATTAAGGTTTTTACCAATAATAAAACATATTGTAAATATTTGTATTTGGTTCTTCTATTCAAATACCTTCTTTTGGTCCGTTTACTGAATAAATATGAAAAATCAGAAAATGAGTGGGTGTTCTAAATGTAAAGTCTAAAAAACTTCTGGTGATCTAGTAAGTATAAATGCTCGCAAAGTAAAAGAAATTCAGTTGATGTACAGAGTGAAGGTTGAATTACTGGACTGCTGATTGGCATCATGCTATCTACATCTCACAGTAGATCATTCCTTCCCCTATACTATTAGCACTGCCAACGTTGTGTCAGGTATCTCAGATAGAACTTTACACATTGGTATGTCTACATTTTCTAAAAATACAGTTTTTATTTTAAAAGTTTGTTTACTTTTAAAATCAGAATTTTAATAAATAATTTCAAAACTTAATAAATAATTTAAAAAAATT
The DNA here is from genome assembly GCA_010016005.3 of Zanna intricata. NCBI lineage: Eukaryota > Metazoa > Arthropoda > Insecta > Hemiptera > Fulgoridae > Zanna > Zanna intricata. The sequence continues at coordinate 7,518 of JAAAKQ030227716.1, read as the reverse complement.
ATGCTGTGGTCTTTTATTCAAGGTTAAATAGATTTAAGGCCAATTAAATGTTTGACTAGCCATTTGGTTGATTTAATATTTTAACATATTTTAAATTTATTTCTGGGTTCAGTATTTATTTTAATATCAGTATAATTTCTGTACCCTACACCCTCAGTTTGTTTGTTTTATATAAAACAATATTTTGCTTTCTCTACAGTTTCTATTCTAACTCATTTCTTTGTCATTTGTAGTTTTACTACTTAAAAAACAAAATCTGCAACTTACAGTATATTATTAGATCATAATCTTATATCTCATTTTCTTTGTTTTTGTGCATCATAACTGACTGTTCAGTCACTAACCATTTATCTTACTGTACATATAATAATACATATTTACTATAGCTCAATGAAAACAGTAAAAATACATAAAAAATCTAATATGGTATTGTTAAAAAGTATTATTTTTGTTTAGATTGTATTCCTTATTAGTTAAAAAACACTTGTGACAAAAACAATATAATGAATTTTTTGAATTAAACAATCTCCAATAATTGTATGTCAATATATATCGTTAGGAAAGCAAATTATAAAGATTTGTTGAAGATACATTATAATAATTTAAAAGACTATTTTTATAGCTCTAAGTTTCATCTTTTAATATAAAATGCTAAACAATAATGCTTTTCAGCCTTTTTTGCTGTAAATAAGTACGAGTAGAAAGATTTATCTGTAGCAGAATCAGATTTTGCTACAGATAAACCTTTCTGTCAAGCAGAAGTATCAGATACTATTTATGCAATTTCAAAATTTGTTTTTTGCATTTATGTGATTATTCCAGGAAATAATTTGTAGTTATTGTTACCGGTCTACCAGTTATATTATACGAAAATAAAAAATGTCATGGTTTTGGTATATGTTTTCAAATGCAATCTTTGTTACAGAGTTTGACAAGTATGGTAGCAGCTTATGGTACCATAATGATTTCAACTAAGACATCCTTCTGAATTATGGATCTTGCTATTTTACTAGTAGTTTAGATTAATTTGTTTTATTGCAGATTCAATATTTATCTTTATTTGTATGAATTTTTATAATGTTTAAATGATCGTCACATAAATACATTATTTTTGTGTAAACCTAGAGGCTTAATGTTTTAGCAATTTCATTGTTTCTAGTTAAAGGCTCATTGATGTAAATCGCAAAACACAGTTGGACTTTGAAAATAAATAAAACAATAAATGTTCTGAATGTCAGGAAATTTTTTCTAGATATTTTTGTCAGTGCTTTTATTTAACACTTCAAAATAAAAATAGTGAACTATGTGAAAAATATTTAAGAACCATAGTAGCACAGTTAAAATTTGGAAAATGTATTTTTCATATATTTAGAAAGTTAAATTTTACTGTTCTAGAATTATTGTTTTCATTATGTTAATAATTGTAATATTGCGTGGCTTTTCACATTTACTCATATTTTATTTAAAAATAAATCTAAGTACATAATAAATTTTTTTAAATTTTCAAACATGAAAATTAAATTTTCAAAACATAGTTTTGTTACATTTAAGTAAAATCGGTATAATTTTAGTGTAATATCTTAATCACAATTTGATAGTAACAATTTCAATATTCTAATTAGCTATCAGATTTCTAAAAACCGATTGGAATGTTTTGTATAACAATACATTTAAGCTCGATCTTTGTTTGATAATTTTATAATAAAATTAACCAAAATTTAAACTACACCATACATATTTAAAACGATCACAAAGTCCACCAAGCTTATGGCTTTAAGTTTAAATTTTTTACTTTGTAGCCTGTTCCAAGTATGCGACTAGATCAGCTCGTTCTTTTTCTTTTTTAATACCTGCAAATACCATTTTTGTACCTGGTATGTATTTCTTCGGATTTTCTAAATATTGATATAATGTATCTGCCGTCCAGGTAACTCCTTTTGACTTATTTGCGTCTGAGTAAGCGTATCCCGCTGCCTGTCCTGATTTTCGACCAATTATTCCGTTTAAGTTCGGCCCGACCGAGTGCTTCCCTCCTTTTTCGACAGTATGGCACATAGAACATTTTGTCATAAATATTTTTTTACCGACACTCGCATCTCCTCCCGGTGCCATCTTTGAGAACAGCAATAATATCTTTGTATAATAACTTACAAATTTGGTAACGACACGACAATTAACAATAAATTTGCCGTGACCAATAGACTTGTACAAATTATTTTACATGTGTTTTGTTAAGTTGAAAGACGAACAAATCGATAAAAAATATAAATTATTATTCTTCAAATTTTTCTCTGTAATTTTATTCGTACAAAGATATTTTATGGAATAAATAAATTTCCAGTTTTATAGAGCTAATTATTTAAAAAAAAAAAATATTATTATTATGTTAACTTCATATTTTATCTTATTAATTATGTTAGTATATAATTACTAAATAATAAACATAACAATTGCAGAATAATAAATAGAAAAATAATGTTCCTCTAAATGGATGTTACTCTTTTCTATTATAATTTAAATCAGCCGTGTGACGAGTGAATTTTTGTAATATTTTTCAAGGTTTTGTACGACCTAATTCTTTCTCCGCATTTGAAACAAAGAATTGGATTTTAGAGAAATTTGAGATAGTAAATAGTGTTCAGTTACTTTGTATATCAATTTTTTCGGATTCGGGGTAATCAGTTATTTGAGGGATATCTTCATAGTGTAAATGTTTTTCTGGGGTTTATACTTTCACCATATTTTTATATCATTCTGTTTTTGTGATAAGGAAATTCACTAAGACTTTTACAATGAAACTGGTTTTTTGGTGGTTGTGATATCAATTATTTTCATTATATCTTGTTATGTTGATTTTTTTCTTTTATAGAAAAAATATATAGACATCTAAGTTTTTATTGGCCATCTTTCTTTATGCATGCTTAAATCGTTCACCCAAATCCAATTATATTTATATGTATACTTTATTTTACCCTGATAACTTAAATTACTTTTATACAGATTTACATACCAGATCGTGGTTACCGGTATTTTTTGGCGTTTGGATTAACCACACATTTCAGGAACGGTCGACCTGAGGCTGTGTGTGACTACACTTCATTTACATTTTTACATATCATCCTCTTATTATCTTATTAATAGTAAAGTAAGTAATTACTTACGGTGGTTCCGGAAGCTAAAGAGAAAAAGTAAGAAGATAAATTGCGCTATCTGTTGAAATATAGGCGAAACGTACGCCTGCTTGCTGTAAGAGAAGAATCAAAACTGCGGCTTTATTTCTATTAGACTGCCCAAAAAGAAGTGTAATGTATTTAGGGTATATGTATGTATGTTTGTTGCACCGTTGCAGTTCAACGGCTGACACGTGTTATAGGTATGATACCGCGTTGGAATCCTTCGTTTCTGGGAGTGTCATTGGTTTACTGACAATTCTCCCTCCACACCCCATTCGGTCGCTCCAAAACATAAGACCGAATGTCTATGCCACGAAGGGCTACTAATCTTCGAACAATTAAGCGACCAATATCCTATCTAGCTCACTAGAGCTAATCTAATTGCGTGAACGGAATAAACGTGGTGAAAAACACCCTTTTCTTTTGTGTCCCACTGTTTATTTGTCATATATTTCAACTAAATTGGGTAGGCGCCATACCGTCTATACTAAATACTGTCTAACTACGGTACTATACCGTCTTTAGGTCAGTAATAAAATATATCGTCAAAAGGCAGAAATTCGCTGCCACGCCTAGGTCGCTGAATGCCAGCAAGTGCCTGTCCACCATTTACAGTACGTGGAGCTAATGGCCAGCCAAATCTCGAGAGTAGCTTCTCCCACAGCAGCGCGGTAGAAGTTTTTTCCCTTAGAAAACTACTAATGCCGATTGAACAAAGCAACCGCATTAAGGAACTCCTCCATCGCGAGGCTCTGAAGCCTCTTTTGCAGGCGAGAGATGGGCGATTGTACGAAACTTTGTTTCGGTGCATTGTGATCACAGTTTCATTCCGATACTGGCCCGGCCCGAAACCGCATCCCAAATATCTCGGCCTGAAAAACCTTGGGGGAATACTTCAGCTGCGCATAGACGCAGGTTTACTATCGATGTGTTGATCGTTGTATTCAAACAAATTACATCCGGACAAAAGCCGTGGACCGGACTTTGTTCCAGGGAGAGTGGTTAAGATGCTAGTCGAGAATCATCCCTGGCTGGAGCTAGACACGTTTCACAAAACACTGGAGGTTTCAAATTTTCCTGTAATCTGGAACGAGGCGCGCCTTGTGTTAATACCAAAGAAGAACGGGATGTTGTCTGTTGTTAAGTTCCGCCCAATCTGTCTCTTAGGAACACTCAGCAAGATATTTGAGAGATTAATAGCTAATAGGCTTTTGGCCGAGATAGAGGAGAAAGGTGGACTCTCCCCCAGGCAATTCAGATTTTTCGGGGGGAGATCTACAGCATACGCAAATAAACATGCGACTGATTGGGCGAGAGATCGCTCCGGTGGTTCGAGGCCTCGTAGGCGGATCACATTAATGGTTCTTCTCGACGTCAAGACACATTCGGTATCCTATCTTGGAGCATAATTAAAGAAGCACTCCGCAACAAAAAAAATCAGTGATTATCTATATAGTATCGTGGAAAGTTATCTCCACGACAGACGTGTTTTCATTCAGACGGAGGATGACGAAGTTCGTTTTGATATGTATGGTAGGGTTCCGCAGGGTCGGTCCTTGGACCGCTTCTCTGGAATCTCGTATTTGACTGTATCCTGAAAGTTCAGTTTGACAGAGTTGTAGAACTAATTGCCTATGTCAATGACCTCGCCCTCCTTGTCGCCGACAATATTGAACTGCAGGTTGAGGAAGCAGCGGACTAGGCGATTAATTTGATCAGTCAATGATTGGAGAATAGAAACCTGAAGTTGGCTTCCCACAACACCTCGGCTATCGGATTGACCGGACGAATGCAACATCAGAGTTAGAGTCGGTGATGTGAGTGTACTCACGTCCAGGTCGGTCAAATCCAAATTTAGGTCCGACCCGGGGGGGAGGGGAAAAAAAAAAAAAAAAAAAAAAAGGGCGGTCAAATCCAGGCCTTTCATCCGGAAGTCCCGGGTTCGAATCCCGGTCAGGCATGGCGTTTTTCACACACGCTACAGTTTATTCATCTCACTGAAGATATACTTAATTGTAGTTCTGGAAATTACAACTTCACGCCGTGAAAAACTCGTTCAACTTTGCGCAACACGTTGGTTGGAAAGCTACAAATTCTGTGGCCGCGGTGGTGGATTTGTATGATCCTACTATTGTTGCAACCCTTCGAAGAATATCAGAATGGATTGACAAATACTCGTCCCTACAAGCAAATTCACTTTTCTGAGCTTTGACTGACTATCAATGTGTGATATTGCTGTTTTGTATTCAAAGACTGTTTTTTTAAGTCTCACATTGTGTAAATTTCTGCAGAATTCAACTATTGATCTCTTTTAGCAGTAAACCTTGCTAAAGATATCAACAGTGAAATGAAATGTATACGCAAAAATGGTGGTGAAGAATTTTCCAAAATTTTAATTTGTGCTTCTTAATTCTTGAATTGGTTGGAGTCCATTCCAATCTCTCGCATGGCAGCGCGAGCAGAAAACCGTGTAAACTTGGACTCATCATCACTGAAGCCAGAACTTTCCTTCCGTCTCTCTACTTTTAATCCATTTCTGGATACCTTCATGTCCCAACTAGATTCGCGTTTCTTGAAAGACAAGGAAATATTGAAAAGCTTTCAGTACCTTTTACCTACGAAGACCTTCTGCTCCTGTCGGCAAGTTTCTGGGTTTTCACTTCGCTCAGAGAATTCGACGCCAGTGACATAAGAAGTGGTTACGAGGAAGACTTGAATAATGAATTAAAATTATGGTACAGAAAAGTTGCATGTCTTGAGAAGGGAGACCAACCGAAAATAGCCGTAGATAGGTTGGACAGTCTCAACATAATGCCAAATACCTGTATATTCACTTTCTTAGAAATACTAGCTGTACTCACGTACAAATGAATGATGTTTCTCAACATTACACCGTCTAAAAAAATATTTGCGTAATTCTACTGGAAACACACGTTTGAATAGATTAGCACTCTTTTAACATACATAGAAACTATACTCCAACTGCAGAAGATGTGTTAAATGAACTAATGAAAAAGAAAAGTTGTTTGGAAATCGTATTGTGAGTGCTGAAATTTCCGAATGTAATAACATTATATATTTGTAGGATAGGTGCATTATAATACTCTATTTATTTAATTATCAGTATTCTTTTTAGACAATGATTTTTCAAAACAATAATACACTGTAATAGAGTACTGATTTGAACGTTTAAAGATGACTGCATTCAATTATTATTCAAATTCCTTCATAGAATATGAATACACATCAGTGCCAGCTTCATTCTTAACCTCGGTGAGTTCCATATTGACATGTTGTGTTTAATTAAATTTATTTCATTATATTTGATTGCTTCCATGGATTTTATGTTATGTAAAGTGTCTTACATATCGTACGCAAATAACCGTTGACTAAAATATGTGATTATTGTGTAGCATGTGGTACTGGCACAACCATTTTTATTATACAAAATGAAATAGATGTTAAAAGTTGTTAAAAATAATTGTAGCCTAAGGCTGTGGAAAAAATACGTTATAGACGATTTTATTAGGGTATTTATGAAGAACGACGGGTTGGTCTAGTGACCAACGCAGATCAGCTGATTTCGAAGTCGAAGTTCTAAGGTTCAAATTCTAGTAAAGACTTTTATACGGATTTGAGTACTAGATCGTGGATACCAGTGTTCTTTGGTAGCTGGGTTTTAATTAACCATACATCTCAGGAATGACCTGAGACTGTACAAGACTAACTTCGTCCACATTCATACATATCATACTCATTCATCCTCTGAAGTAATACCTTACGGTGGTTCCGGAGTTTAAACAAAAAAAGAAAGAAAGTGTATTTATGAATATGTTATATTCAAACATTGTAAAATAAATATATCGCAACATGATGTAATGATAATGATAAAAATTATAAAATAAAACACAATTTAAAATACCGATGTTAATTGTAAACAATTTTAATAATGACCCGCCCCTTACAAAAATTCTGTGTACGCCATTGCAGTATTTACACTGACTCCAATGGTGATGATTCAAATGACGATAGCGGTGGTGATAAAAGGAAGGGAACGGAACGCAAGGATGTCGGAGGGTGCAATACCTCCTACTTTACGCAGTATACGGGCTTGCGCCCTTTGCTGCTGTGTGACTCTACTGAACTGGGGGGTATACATAAATAAAATGACTGTAATTCTTTTAAGGAAGTGTGGATTGTGGTCCGATCCCATGGAGGGTTTGTACGGTTGGGACCCAGCGGTTCGATATGCTAGTTAGCCTATCCTCCGCGACGCCTCCCTTTCCGCCCAGAGTGGGCAGAAATCCCTTTGTTTTCTTACTAGGGGACGCACTTCCTCTTGGGA